>CAKNXH010002112.1:42043-72006 GCA_932178445.1 Andricus quercusramuli | reverse complement strand
TCCTACATCTTCTCCCCTCATTTCTCCTTTTTTCGTCCCCTAATGTTTCCTCACTGCCCCTTTTAGGGAAATAGTACGATAGCCATACACCTGACAAACAAATTAGATCAATACATTGAAATGTATTGACCTAAACTACCCCACACTTCCCATCACATATTCTACTTCTTCTATTTTTCCTTCCCTCAATTCCTTACTTCTTCTCTCCTCACTTCCACTCACTTTCCCTCACAACTCCTACTACCCTACACCTTACTTTCACCTTCACTTTTCCTCCTTTCCACTACTTCTCCTCCTCTAACTTCTCTAATTCCTCTCCCCTCATTTTCACTCACTTCTCCCTACATCCACTACTTCCCCTCCCCTCACTTCCCATTCTCACACATCACTTCCTCTACTTCCCACCCCTTCACTTTTCTTACTTCTTCTCCCCTCATTTCTCCTATTTTCTGTCCCCTAATTTTCCCTCGCTGCCCCTTTTGGGGAAAGGTACGATAGACATACAACTGATAAAAAAAATTATATCAATTCATGAAAAACATCATAGATTACGTCTTTTGACTCTCCAAAAAACGTTTCAAGAAATTAAAAAAATTTGTAGCTAAGGAAATCTTTCTGTACGAAAAAAAAACAAGACGCCCTAAACGAAAAAAATCGTTAAAATTGTCCTAACGGATTGTTGAAATTCCAACCAGTCTGGAAATACGTCTTCTGACTCCCCAAATAACATATAAAAAAATTAAATAAATTATCTTTGGGTCTGCCAATCCCCCCCCCCCCTATTCTAAGTAAATTTTTCCGAATAACTTTTTTTCGTGAATTTATTTAGGATTCATAAAATCTTACGATTTTTTATCAATTTTATTTATACCAAAATAGTTGAATCGCCAATAAAAAAAGATTCATTTTTATACAACCATTTGAATTTTTAACCAAATTCCTTGAATTTTCAATCAGAAAGGTGAATTTTCAATCAAGAAGATGAGTCTTCTACTAAAAAGAAATGAATTCTCTACGAAATTCATAAATTTTTAACCAAATAGTTGAATTTTCAACCAAGAAAATTCATTTTCTACCAAAAAAGAAGAATCTTCAACAAAATAAATGTAACCAAAAATTTTAATATCCATTTACAAAAACTAGCAGTTGAATTTTCAACCGAATATATATATTTGCAGTTAAAAAATTAATTCCTAATAAAAAAAATGAATTTTCAACAAAGTAGTACAATCTTCAACCAAAGAGATGACTTTTCAACTAACATTATGAATTTTCAAAGAAAAAAAAAAAATTTTTCGACAAAATGCTTGAACTATCAACTGAGGAGTTGAATTTTCGACCTAAAAAGATGATATTTCTACAAAAAAAAAGTTTTAATTTTAAATCAAAATAATTAAATATAACCACAAAATAGAAGAATTTTAAAGAAGTAGTTGAATTTTCTACAAAATTGTCGAATTTTCAAGAAAATACAAATTCTCTACAAAAGAGTTAAACAGTTGCATCAAAAAGATTAAATTTCTACGGAAAGAGATGAATTTTCAACCAATAAGTATGAATTTTTAATAAAATAGTTGAATTTTCAATAAAAGAATTAAATTTTCAAACAAATCATACAATTTTTAACTAAAAAAAAAAGATGAGTGAATAAAACCAAAAATTTATTAGTGGTCTTTTCAACCGGAAATAATACAACTTTAAGTGGAAAAACGAGAAAAAAGGGAACGACTGTGAAAGTTTGTTCAGAGAATAAGTTTATTTTTTTACTTTATACTATACTACTTTGAACTACACAAAGTGGGTCGGACTACGCAACATTTTAGGCCCTGAAGAAATTATAAAATCGTACGTTTGTAAAAGTAAGTACGAATGTTACAAACAACTCATTGTTATTAACTCTCATTAATGCAACTTTTTTGTTGAAAATTCAGAAATTCCATTCAATTTTTGTTTCTTTTTCGTTTTTAAAATTCATCTTTTTTTGTAGGAATTTAATCTTTTTTGGTTGAAACTACAAATATTTGCTTGAAAATTAATCTGTTCCGGTTACAAATGTACATTTTCGGTTTCAAAATTCAACTATTTTCTAGAAAAATTGTATTTTCTGCTCTAAAATAACACTTTTGTAGAAACTCAACTATTTGATGGAAATTCGAACTATTCTTTGAAAAATCTATTTTTAAATTGTAGATTTATCGTTTTAGTTAAATAATAATCTCTTTGCTTAAAAATTTAACTGTTTTGTTCAAAATTGTTTTTTTTCTTGGTGAAAATTAAACTTTTTTTGAGTGAACATTTAACTATTTCATTTTTGGTTAAAAATTGATCTTTTTTAGTGAAAACTTCAATTATTTGTTTAAAAATTGGTCTTTTTTGATAGAAAATCAATTTTTTTTATTGTCTTTGGTAGGAGTTTCATCTTTTATGGTTAAGAGTGCAACTATTTGGTTGAAAATTAATCTGTTTTAGTTGAGGATTCAAGTATTTTGTTGAAAATTCGTATTTTTTGGTTTAATTCAACTGTTTCCTACTAAAAATTAAAATCTTTCTGGTTGAAATATCAACTATTACATTTTTTGTTGACAATTCATAATTTTATTTGAAAATTTATCTCTTTAGTTGAAGATTGAACTACTTTTTTGAAAAATTAACTGTTTGGTTGAAAACGAACTTTTTTCTTGAAAATTCAAATGTTTTTAAAAAAATGCATTTTTTTAATGAAAAATTTTATTACGTTTGGGATTAAAAATTGATTCTTTTTAGTATAAAAATTCAACTATTCGGTAAAAAATTTATGAAATTTGTTGAAAATTCAACTATTTCGTTAACAATTAATTTATTTTGTTGAAAATTCTCCCTTCTGGTAGAAAATTAATTTTCTTGGCTGAAAATTCGACTATTTGTTTATAAATTCATGTGCTTTGTTGAAAACTCGTATTGTTTAGTAGAAAATTAATCTATTTCGTTAGAAATTCAAATGTTTTATAGAAAGCTTATCTTTTTGACCTGACAATTCAACATTTTGAATGCAATTTTTTTTATTGACTAAAAAATCTTAGTTGAAAATTTAACTCTTATTAAAAGTTCGTCTTTTTTATTTAAAATTTCATGACTTTTAATGGAAATTTCATCTTTTTAGGTTCAAAAATCAATTTATTGTTTGAAAGTGGAACTACTTTCTTCCAAAATTATTTTTTTGGTCTGAAATTTTCAATTTAAGTTAAAACATTATCTCTTTCGTTGAAAAATAAACTACTTCGTCGGAAATTCGTTCTTTGGGTTAAAATTCATTTTTTTCATTGAAAATTTAACTTTTTTTTTTGAAAATTTGAATTTTTTGATAGAAAATTCGTTTTTTTGGCTTTATAATTCAACAATTTTATATAGAAAATTCAACTTTTTGGTAAAAATTTACGTATATTATTGAGTACTCGTCTTTTTCTAAATTAATATTTTTGGTTGAAAATTCAACTCTTGTGGAAAATTCCCCTAAAGAAATTGACGAGAAATCAAAATCTCAGAACAAATCTTTACGTAATTCATGCCCTTAAGGGCATGTGATACTTAGAAAATTATCGATTTTAGCAGTCTTAGGTTCCCCCGGCTTTTTTCCTACAATAATAAAGACTTTGCCTTACAAATTTGGGGAATGATAGCGAACATGCTAACGGACGTCCCCGAACTCTTTTTTTGTGGAATAATTTAAAAAAATTTAATTTTGCTAATTCCTAACCTCAAGTTAGGCTAAACTAAAGTTTAGCAAAATAATTTTTTTTTGTTATAATCCCTCAAAAAAGAGTTCGGGGACGTCCGTTATACTATTCTATAGCATCCCCAAATTCAGTTTTAAAATTTTTTAATTTTTGTGGACAAAAACCCGGGGGAACTGAACCTGATTTACCACAGGTCGGAGTATTACATGCCCTTAATGAAAAAATACTGGTTTTAAAACAAAACGTCGAATATTCAATATAAAAAAACGCGAAAAAATGGTAAATTATCTCCTAATGAAAGTTCCTGGTCGTAAATTTTTAATTGTTTATGACTCCTTGTCGTGTTATTAACAAAATTATCGTAGCGAAACTTCAAGTGAAACTCGCGATAAATACAACACACGTGCGTAAAGCGCATAAATATTAGTGACGTATTGTGCGCATGACTGTAATAATAAAAAATGGCCTAATTATCTCTTTCACGTTACACCTATTACTGCAAGATTATGAAACATCGTTTTCCGTCCATGAAAAAAAATATGTACGATACTATTTTAGAAGAATTTTTCAAAATCTTGTGAAAATAATGCATATGTTCCATATTGAGAATCTGCTACTTGAAATACTGCGATAATTATCTTCATGCCTCATCTGGAATTGATAATTATGAATCTGAATTACGTGTTCTTAATCATTCAGAAAATGATTAATATCCTATATCCATTTCAAACACTACAGTGTGCAAACCATTTTTTTAATTATTATTTTATAGTGGTAAATACGCGAAGCGCGCGTTCACATCCTTGTACGTTTATTTCCTAAAAATTTTTATTTTATTCTAATATTTTTATTTATTTTTTAATATTACAAAATTTTAAATATTAAGTTTTTCAATTTTTTTGAAATAATAATTATTTTGAATTGAAAAAAATATATTGAACGATTTCTAACTGAAAATGTATCAAATAAATTTAATATTAGGTAAAATTTGTATAAAGGACAATATTTGGAATTTAATGATAAGGAATTGAACTTCTATCATTTCTAAATAAAAGGGTTCAGGATTGAATAATTTCATATTAATTTTTCTTTATCAGAAGCTCTCAAAATTGAACAATTTCAGATTCAAAGCGTTCAAAATTGAACAATTTTATTTTGAATCTTGAAATTGAGATACATAAATAATTAAAAATTCGAAAGAACTGAAATTGTACTATTTCTGATTAGAAGCATTCAAAATTAAAAAATTAAAAATTGGATATTCTTGAATTTAAATAATTTTCAATTCGAAGAGATTAAAAATTGACAATTTGAAATATAAATTGAATTATAAAATTGATAACTAAATTTTATGTTTCAAAGTCTAAGCTTCTAAAATTCTAGAATTTTGAATTATTATTACATAAAAAAATTTAATATTAAAATTGATTAAATAATTTTTTATATTTTAACCGTTTTTCATTCGTCGTTGTATTCGCCGTTCAAAATGCAAAATTTTCTATTTATTATAAGCCCTTAAAATTAAATTATGTTCAAAAAACTTTTGAGATGAAGTAAATAAAAATTAAAAATATTAAAAATGAAAAATATTATATTGCGGAACGTTGAAAATTACATGAATTTGAATTTAATTTATTACTGAAAAAATTTGTAATTGCCAAGAATTGTGATATTAAAACTTTTACTTAAGCGCATTATATTTCAATTATTTTGAGTAAATTTAAATCGTTTGAAAATTGTCAAATTTTTGAAAAATGATGACTAATTTCGGATTGAGAGTCTGAAAAAAAATATTTTTTTGAACGATCTCGAATTGAAATCGTACCAAATCAAACAATTTTGGATAAGGTGACAATTTTGAAAAATTATAATATGTATTTAAAATAAAATAAAAGGAATTGAACTTGTATAATTTCTAAATGAAAGCGTTTCAAATTAAATAATTCGAAATTGAAAGTGTTTGAATTTGAGAAATTTGTTATCAGAAGCTATTTCATTAGAAAGTAGTTGAAATTAGATAATCTCTAATTCAAAGCTTTCAAAATTGAAGAATTTCATTTCAAATCGAACAATCTTCAGTTTGAATAGTTTCAGATTGAAATTTCATAAATAAGACAATTTCAAAAAAATTTTAATTGAATATTTTCAGATTAGAATTTTGAAAACTGGATCATTTTAAAATTTAAACGAACTGAAATTGTATTATCTCTAATTAAAAACGTTCGAAATTGAAATTTTAAAAATTTGGAACTTTTGAATTTAACTAATTTTTAATTCGGAGTGATTAAAATTCGACAATTAAAAAATTTTTTAAATCTGAATTTCATTTAATAATGAAAAAAGTTATAAGCTAACAATTGTTCAAGTAAATTCTAATGATAAAAAAATCAAAATGTTCAAATAAAATGTTTTAAATTTTTTATACTTTCCAAAGTTTAACAATATAAATTTCAATTGCAAAATTAAAACTTGCTTCTTATTATTGAGGTGTCAATTTCAGATGGTCCTATTTTTATCTAATTTGATTTTAAACAACACAATTTATAACTTTTAAATTTCAATTCGTCTTATTTCTAGCACTTAATTTAGAGTTATTATTCGTTATTGAAATCGTACATTCAATTTTTAGATGAATCATTTTTTTAAATCTTCAACTAAAAATCTGACAATTCAAAGATATTACATTGAAAATTAAAAATCATAAAAAAGAATAAAATTTTTGAGTTTGCACAATTTTAAACCTTTTAATTCGAAACTGTTTTTTTATATCGAGTTTGAAACGTTAAATATCTTGGAACATTTAAAAATAAAACATAATTTAATTTTTTTCATTTTCATTGTTTTAAATTTATTCTGTAGACATTGAATTAAAAAATCTTTAAAAAATCTTCAAAAAACCACATTAAAAAAATAATTGAGCAACTATTAAGTCAATCAATTCAATATTCCACGTTTTCGAAGATTGAAAAAACAGACAATTTTGTAATTAAAAAATTAAAAAACCTACTGAATTATTTTTACGAATAGATAATAAAATGTTGATTTTTTAGCATGAAGGTTTTTAAAGAAAAAGCTAAGCTTTTCTTTCAGAAAAAAAAGAAAAAAGAACCCTTAATTAAAAAAAATTTAATTTATTTTTTACTTTTATTTTTGACCCTTTATTTTTGACCTACTTCCTTTTGAAGCAAAATAATTTTAATTTCAAGGCCTAAATTAATAGAAATTAAAAAATTAATAAATGTAATATTAATAAGTAGATTTAAAAAAGTGATTTCTGTGCAAAAAAATCACTGTCAATTGAAAAAAAAATCAATTGAAGAATTTAAAAATATACTTTGAAAAATAAAAAATTTTCGCATCAGAATCTTGAAACTAAGTCTTTAAAAATTATTAATTTTTAAATTGCGTACCATTATTGTTAAAATTCGATTATTTTAATCTAAAGTGCAAAATTAATAACTTGAAAATATGAAATGTGGACCGAATGAAGGAATGGTAGATTATTATCAATAGTAATAATTATTATAAAATTATATAATTTTTTTATTTATCAAATTCAAGGACATCTTTTGCATCATGGATGTTAATGAATCTTTTACTGGTCGTGGTTCCACGCTATGGAGCCTTTAGTATGATTTTTACTGGATTTTGTTTACTCTTCACAAACCTTATTTATTGGAAATTATTGCCTTGTGATCCACTGGTGGCCCATATTGATGGCTCAATTCTCATTTTCGACTTTGGATGGAATTACTGGCTCGTTTTGGTCGCTGGTGAGTTAATTTTCACTATAATTTATTAAATTTACAACTTTTTCTCTAAAAAATATTTAAAAAAATGAATAAACAATTTTATACTTTTTTAAATTCAGAAAATTACATTTATGTAATATATTTCACAATAATGACCCTAGTAAGCATATATGTATAATACAAATCTCTCTCGATGCGGGTACGGTCTAAGTAGAGCGTACATAATTTTCAGGCATTACAAATGTTCTATATATATGTATATTATATACATATGTATATTTATATACGACCCAATCCGTATGAAATCGGGCACTCTTGATGGAAATTCAAATATGTTTTTTCAAATCTAAAAAAGAAGACACCTATTTTTTTTTATTTGACAAAAAAATATTTTAATTTGTTATTTAAGGTAGTTGTGTCAAAAATCAAATCTCTGAAAAAATAGTTTTTCTGTGATTTTAAGAAGCAAGATAATATTACTGATTATTTCATTTAAAATAAAAACATTATTTAAAAAAAAAATTTTTAAATCGACATAAAAGTTTTATTTTAACAATGTTTTTGGCAATTAAATTTTTTCTTGTTATCACTTATCACCGATTTTTGAAAAATGGTTGAATTTCAATCAACGATGGCTTATTTTTTCGGCGAAAATATTATCTAAAGCAATCCTGTTTCTAATTTTGAAAATAAATGTTTCTATGGCTGAAATTGTTAAAGTAATTTTTGTTAAGAAAACATTTTTTAAACAAATATCTATATTTGAAGATTATTTACTACTATTACTGCATTTATTCTCGATGAATATAAATTTTCATTATAGATTGAATTCCTTCATTTTTTTAAATTTTATAAACAGTAAGGGGCATCTGCTACATTTTTGGTCTTCGAGTGATTATTTAAACCAATTTCATCGTTAATTTATGTAAAATTAACAATTAATCACAGCCAAAAACTAAGCGACAACATTTGGCATTGTTATAAACTTACCAACATTTTCATTTTTATAAACAATTCTGTGGTTTCTTAAATTCAACCAGCAGACAAGCACGTGCGCTACCCACAAGATATTTTTTTTGTTTTTCTCACGCAATTTTTAATTTAAAATATAAACTCAATATTAATACATCATAACCTAAATTTGTTCAAAATTTCCTATTCGATTTTTGAAGCCAAAACCCTGCTATTGTTGAAATATTGTAAATATTCTTTGAAATCTAATGATTTTTTATTAACAATAGAAATTTCAGACGAAAAATACTAACATATCACAAAAAAATATTTCGAGATTGTAAATCCTTTTTTACACCTGTAATGTTTTTTCTTCAAAATAACCAATTTCCGGTAAAAAATGTTATTTAGATTATCTAACATTGTGCCCAAATTTTAAGTCTCCCTTGAAATCTATATATACCCGCATTTTCAATGAAAAATCCGAACGTAATCCAAAATTCTTTTAAATTTTTTTATCATCTTTGGAATATAATGATTTTTTATTGAAAGTATAGATTTCCGGTGAAAAATTGCAACATAACCTTAAATTGTTCCAAAATTATAAATCTTCTTTGAACTCATCGATATTTACGGTGAAAACCACTAGGTTAAGCTTAAATTATACGCCAAATTTTTTACCTTCTTTGAAACCTAATGATTTTTCAACTAAAAAATACCGATTTCCGTTATAAAACGTTAACATAACCTAAAATTGTTCAAAAGTTCTGTATCTTCTTCGAAATAAGATTTTCTGTAATAAAAATACAAATTTCCGACGAAAAACACTAACTTAATCCAAAATTGTTAAAATATTATAAATGTTGTTTAAATTACAATGATTTTATTCTGAAAAATACCTATTTCCGGTGTAAAATAATAACGTAACCAATTTCCGACAAAAAATACTAACAGAATCCGAAATTATTTAAGGTTGTAAGTTTTATTATTTTAAACAAAAATCATTGGATTTGAATATACTATTTTTTCTTAAATACCCATTTCAGGTTAAACACGCCAACCTAACCTAAAGTTGTTGAAAAATTGTAAATATTCTTTAAAATTTATTAAATTTTCCATTAAAAATAGTGATAATATCCTGTGACAAATGTTAATATAACATGAAACTGTTTCAAAATTGTAAATCTTTTTCAAAATACATTATAATGATTTTTGTTTTCAAATAACATCTTTTGGTGTGAAATGCCAACGTAACCTAAAATTGTTCAAATATTATGAAACTCTAAAATCTAATAATTCTTATTTAAAAATCTGAATCACCAGTAAAAAACGCTCATAAAACTGAAAAATGAAAATTATTTAAAAAATGTCAATCTTTGAAATCTAATCATTTTTTATTAAACATACTAATTTTCAGTGAACAACACTAACATAACCTAAAACTGTTTCGTGAAATTTCAAATCTTCAAATCTTTCAAAAAAAGTTTATGATTTTATATAAAAATAAAAAGGAAATTTCCAGCGAAAAGCACTAGCATAAAACATGTATACTATTATAAATAATTTATTAGATATCCCTTTTTTATGTTAAAAATTGTATTATTTGTTTAAAAATTCAATCATTTTTATGAAAATACAATAATTGTGTTAAAATTGGTTGAATGTTTACCTCTTTAAGTAGAAATTTAATATTTTTTGGTTAAAAATGACACTTTTCGGTGCATATTTAATTATTTAAAAAAAATCAACAATGTCAGTTAAAAATTATCCTTATTGGGTGAAAATTAAATTGTTTTGTTGAAAATTCATCTTTTTGGGTTGAAAATTCTTCTCTTTTGGTAGAAATTTCATTATTTTTGGTTAAAAATGCAACTCTTCGCTTGAAAATTAATCTGTATTTGTTGAGAATTCCATTATTTCGTTGAAAATTCCTCCTTTTTGGTTGAATCCAACTGTTTTTTATTTAAAATAAAATAATTTTGTTGGTTAAAATATCAACTCGTATCACATTTTTGGTTAAAAAATAATTTTTTTTGTTAAAAATTTAACTTGGTTCAATTTTTCTCTCTTTTAGTTAAAAAATCAAATACTTGGATGAATGTTTAATTACTTTGTTAAAAACGGTTTTTTGTTGTTGAAGATTTATCATCTTAGTTGAAAATGTAACTATTTTGTTACAAAATTCTTCTTCTCTTTCGGTTAAAATTAATCTTATTTGTTGAAAATTGATTTATTTTAGTCGAATATTCAACTAATTGGTTTAAGCTTCAACTAATTTATTAAAAATCAATTTTTTATTTGAAGATTCATCATTTTAGTTGAAAATGTATCTCTTTGGTTAGAAATTTAAATATTGTTTTAAAAATACGTTCTATTTTCTGATTGAATTCAACTGTTATTGATCTAAAATTAAAATATTTTTCGGTTGAAGCATTAACTATTATATTTTTCGTGAAGAATTTTGTTGTTGTTGAAAATTCAACTACTTGGTTCAAAGTTAAACTACTTTTTAACAAATAACGTTTTTTGGTTGAAGATTCATCTCTTTTGTTGAAAGTGAACCTATTCCTTTGAATTTGTTTTGTTTGAAAAGTAATTTTTTCAACTGAAAATTTAACTATTCGATTTTTGGTCGAAAACTGATCTTTCTTCGTTGAACATTCGTCGATAACCCACAACTATTTGAATTAAAGCAATCAGTTTTGATTGTAGATTTGACTGTTTTGTAGAAAATTTGTACTTTTTTGGTTGAAAATAAATTTGAAAATTTGAAAATTCATCTCTCTTGAACAACATTTCATTTTTTTGGCTAAAATCTCAAATATTTAATTGAAACTAATCGTTTTTGTTGAACATTTTACTGTTTTGTAGAAAATTGTTACATTTTTTGGTGAAGAATACATTTTTTCACTGAAAAACTAACTATTTGATTTTTGGTTGAAAAATAATATTTTTTATTTACAAATTCGTCTTTTTCGTTCAAAACTTCATTTCTTTTTGTCAAAGTTTAATCTTTTTTGGTTGAAAATGTAACTGTTTGATTAAAATGAATCTGCTTTGGTTGAGGATTTTATTTTTTTCTGAAAAATTTGTTCTTTTTTGGTTGAAAATTAACTTTTTTACTGGAAATTTAACAATTCTATTTTTGATTAAAAAATAATCTTTTTTTCATCCGGAAATTCGTCTTTTTAGTTTAAAAATTTATTTCTTCTGGTCAAAATTTAATCTTTTCTGTTGAAAATGCAACTGCTTCATTAAAATGAATCGGTTTTGGATGAGGATTTTACTGTTTTGTTGAAAATTTATCCTTTGACGGGAAATAAAATTTTTCCACTGAAAAATTAACTATTCGACTTTTGGTTGGAAAATAAACTTTTTAATTTAAACATTCAACTATTTCGTGGAAAATTCATGTATTTTGTTGAAAATTTAACTTTTTTGGTTCGAAAATTCATCCATTTTGGTACAAAAATGTCATTTTTTGTTTGTTAAAAAATGCAACTGTTTGATTGAAATTATTCGGTTTTGGTTGAGGATTCTACTGTTTTGCTGAAAATTTGTTCTTTTTTGGTTGAGAATTAAATTTTTTACTGAATAATTGAATATTCGATTTTTGGTTGAAAAATAACCTTTTTATGTGAAAATTCATGTATTTTGTTGCAAATTTGATCTTTTTAGTAAAAAATTAATCTTTTCGGTTGAAATTTCATTTTTCTTGTTTAAAAATTTGAAGAATTGGAAACGCTATATTTTTATTTCAAATATTAGGAAATTGAAGAATTTTAATTTGAATTATATTCATTAATACCCACATTAATTTGATTAAAAAGAATTTATTGCCTCATTTTCGTGAAAATGTTCCTTGTTTCCCCTGTTTTTAGAGCATTTTAGCCTGAGAAGCCTGTTATAGTTGACAAAAATTTGGTTGGCTTCTTCTTTTATTGGAAACGGCGAAGGGGGGGGGAGGAAAAAAAGGTGGTTATTCCAAAACTTGAAACATTTTTTTCGCTTTTCTAAAAATGCCTCTACAGACATCTTTACAATTGTATGAGCTTCGATTTTCAATAATTGTTTAGTATCTTTTTGGATTTTTAAAAAGTGAGGATCGCTGTACAAATTGCCGAAGAGAAAATCAAAATACACTCCGAGTTCCATATAATAACAGTTTCGGACGTCGCCTCGCACTGACCTTCTTACTAAATCGGTACGCTCGAAACGTTAACAATCAGGGCTGCCTGAACCATTTCCAACTGGAATGCATAATATTGCGCAATATACTCGACTGAGTACTCGCACACTGCGGCCCTTCCAGCAGTTCTAGAAATTACAAAACCAGACCGGCATCTATGGGACCTGGAGTGTATCTTAATTTCTTAAAAAAATGAGGACTGTTTTTCGATAACTACTCTAAAATGGGTATAAATATTGAACTGGACATGATTTCGCGGACCAAAAAATTCCAGTCTTTTTTCTTTGAACTGGAAAAGATTATATTAGAATTTGACATAATTTGTTGACAAATTTCCATAAAGAGTCTGATTTTATATGCATTTGTTCATTTTTCTTAATTGCAAGAGTGGATATAGATACGCGTGACATTCACTATGTAATTGCAAAGCTGCCGTTTCACTCATTCACTTTGCAAGATTATATCATACAATACGATAATCATATGTGCATACACACATATAACATTTGCACGTATTTTTATTCTATCTTAAGAATTCTCGTAAATATTTTTTTGCGATGAAATTCATTACTTCATTGTACTCGATTAAAAATATGCACAGAGAAAGATCCGTTGATAAGCGTATTGTAGATTGTAAAGCGAGATTTATTAGCGATTGTTTCAATTGTTTGGTATTTAATGTGCAATTAGGGTCTCGAATCTATACAAGTCATATTTTGTTTTTAGTTTTCAGTAATTATCTATACTCTCTGATATATGGCTATTTCTTCATCTAAAGGTCACTTTTGCTTTGCAAATATTTATTGAATTGTTTCAAATTATTGTAAATTTTTTCTTTTTGATACCATTGAACAAAAGCATAAGAGAGATACAGATTATTTTATCAAACAGAAAATTCTAATTTTCATCAAAAAAGTTTATTTTCAACTGAATATTTTAAATTAAATATTTTATTTTTATTTTCATATTTTTATATTTATAATTATTTATTCATTATTATTATTATATTATTATATTATTAACATTTATTTATTTTTATTTATTTATATATTTTTTTATATTTATATTTTTACTTATTTTTAAAAATATTTTCAACTAAATATCGTTGATCGTACTAAGAGTTGTCGACGGTAGTGTAAATGACAAATTTTCAACCAAAGAAAAAAATTTTCAACCAAATAGTGGAATTTTCAACCAAAAAGACGAATTTTTAACAAAATACATGAATTCTCAACTAAAGAAGACGAATTTAAAAAAAAGGTTGAATTTTCGAACAATAGATATTTTTCAATCGATAAAGAAAAAAAATCGCATCCAAAATGTTGAATTTTCATGCCAAGAAAACTAACTCTTTACAAAATAGTTGAATTTTTAATTCGAAAAAATGATTTTACAACAAATAATTTAATTTAAAAAAAAAATGTTTAATTTTCAAAGAAAAAAAACGATTTTTAATAAAATTGTTGACCTTTCAACAAAATTTTCATCAAAATTTAAATGATTGGTTGAAAGTTTAACTACTTTCTTCAAAATTCCTTTTTTTATTAAAAATTGATAATTTTAGATAAAAATTCATTTCATTGGTTGAAAATTGAACTAGTGTGTGGAAAATTAACTTCTTTTGTGAAAAATCAAATGTTTTGTAAAAACTTTGTCTTTTTGGCTTAAAAATTCAAATGTTCTGTAGAAAATTCATTTTTTATTTCAAAGTTCATTTTTAAATAAAAATTTAAATATTCCATTTTCGGTTGAAAATAGATTAATCGACTGATTTTCTGGAAAATTCATACTTCTCGGTAGAAAATTAATCTTCTTGGTAGTAAATTTAACTGTTTGGTTGAAAAATTTGTCTTTTTTGTTGATAATTCAATTATTTGGTTGAAAATTCAAATGCTTTGTTGAAAAATCTACTTTTTGGTTCGAAAAGTTAACACTTTCGATTTAATTTTTTGTTTTCTACAAAATCTTCCCTAATTGAAAAGTCAACTCTTGTTTAAAATGCAGCTGCAAGTTTTCAACTATTTTTGTTTTTCTTTTAACCAATATCAATGCAATTCTTTAAAATTGAGTAATTTTGAATGTTAAATCTTCAAAATGGAACTATTAAAAAAAATGTTCGAAATTACAAACTTTTAAAAAAATAAATCTTGAAAATTTAATAATTTGCAATTATACATATATTTTTGAAATTCAAGAATTTTCAATTGCAACTCTTCAAAATTTTAGAACTTTAAATTGCAGGTCTTTAAAATTAGAGACTTGAAGAGTTTAAAATTTAACGAATTAACAATTAAAAATTATGCAAGTCTTAAGTTTTACAAGTAAAAATTCTGTAATTTTGATGATTTACATTTAAAATTTATTCAGCTCAAAGGTTTAGAATTGAAGGCTGTTGACAAAATCAATGAATTTTTATTTAAAAATAAAAATTCATTGATAGATAAATATATCTTACCAATTTCAATTTTGAACCTTTACAATTGAGTATTAAAAAATTTCAAATATTCAAAACCTCTGAAAAAAGAATTCAAAATTGCATTAATTTTGTATTATGCATAATAAATATTGAAAAGTCTCCATTTGGAAATATTGAAAATAGAAGAATTTCAAAAGTGCAATTTTAAACTATGAACATTTCGAAGTAATTCATTCATTCCTAATTTTTCATTTCAAATTAATTAATCTTCAATTATAAATCTTGAAAATTGGAACGTTCTAAACTGCAAATCGTTTGAATACAAGAATTTTCAGTTGAACATCTTCAAAATTAAATTATTCCAAAAATGTCTTGAAAAACATAGCTTTAAAATAAGAATCTTGAAATTTGAATACTTTTCAATTTTATATTTCTAAAATTGAAGGCTTTTTACTTTTCAGTTGTTAATCTTCAGAATTGTACAAATTTGAAACGAAAATCTTTAACAAAGAAAAGTTTTTAATTTTTCGAATTTGCAATAAAAAAGTTTTAAGTTTTACGATAAAAAATGTTGTAGTTTTGATGATTCAAAATTTGAAATTCCGTCAGTTTGGGAAATTTAGAATTGAAAACTCTTGACTCTGGACAAAATTTACGAATTTTTCTTTATACATCTTATAAATTTCAATTGCAAGTCTTCACATATGAACATTTTTTTATTTCAAATCTTCATAATTCGATATATTAAAATTTGATATATTTACAATCTCAAATGAAAAATTATTCAAAATTGCATCATTTTCTATTATACTCATTAAATATTAAAGAGTTTTTAATTGCAAATATTCAAAATTGAAGAATTTTCTATTGTAAATCTTAAATTTTGAACTACATATTCCAAAAAAATGTTCAAAATCACATAATTCTAAACAAAAAACATTCCGTATTAATACATTTTTAATTGTACGTTTTGAAAATTCAAGAATTTTCAATTGCAAATCTTAAAATTTGAATTATTCCAACAAACGTTAAAAATTATACCCTTCGAAATATAAATCTTGAAAAATGAATAATTTCAAATCTACATTTTCTTAATTCAAGAATTTTCAATTATAATTCTTCGAAATTGTATAAATTTGAATTATAAATCTTGAAAATTGAAGCACTATTAGCTTTGCAAATTTAAAATAAAAGTTAGGCAAGATTTAAGTTTTGCAATTAAAAATTTCTTCAATTTGGTAGATTTTGAATTGAAAACTCTTGACTTTTGACAAAATTTTAAAAAATTATTCGTAGATCTTTAAAAATCAATTTTTGATTTTCAATCTTCAAAATACATATTTTGTGAATTCAGAAATTGTGTTCTCAAATTCGGATTCAGCAACCCCAAAAACTATGGAATACTCATTATTATGGAATTCGGATCACTAATGCAGATTCTGAAAAATTAACGATGAGTTTTTCAAAAAAAGTTTTAAAAAAAAACACTAAAGAAATATTTTCAAGCTTGAATAATTTAAAAATTTCTTACTCTAGCACAAATAAATCGTTGAGATAAAAAAAACATCTTCAAAATATTTTTGAAAAAAATTGTTCCCATCAAATGTGACCTTAAAATAGAGAAACCCATATAGCATGATTTAAAATGTAATAATAACATAAAGTTACGAAAGAAAAATGGTAGTGGTGTGAAACTTATTACAAAATTTTATTTCATTACAAAAATAGTTTAGTGAATGTATGTTTTATGTGAGAAAAAAAAATTTTTGTGAGAAAATATTCTTGATTTCCCTTTCGAGTTTAAAGTACTGTTGGATTGCAAAATACATTAGCAGGTGCAATCCAGAAGTTGTATATTTGTTTTCTTATGGGAAAGACTTTCACAATTTCACTGTTCATCCATGTCTCTTTTTACGGAGAATCAAGTTTCACATTCTCTTTCAATCAACCGGAATTCTTTTTGTATTGACAATTCTGCTTAAGAATTTTCTATGAAAAAAAGTTATTTATATTTGATCATTTAAACATTTTTGATAATATATTTCTTTAGTTTCCTTAATATTTTTTGTCTGACATAATTTTCATAATTTCAGAAGCGTCAAAATTTGATATTTTTCAGTGTTAAAAATTCATTTAAATTGAATATTATAATAATAAAATATGAAATTAGTTTCAAGAATTATAATCAGCGTTACTATTAAATCCCAGTTTCGAAATTCCCTGAATTTCCCTGACTTTTGTCTAACCAATTTTTCATTTTCCCTGATTGTTATAAATTTTTCTTTTAGGTATGGAAACGAAATTTCGCCTGGACAATCAATAATGTTAATGTAAAAAAATGTTTCTAAATTTATTTCAAAGGCTTTCACAGACAAATGGTTACGTTAGAAAATTTTTTACTGGAAAAATAGTAAATATACATGTATTACATCTTAGATTTTCAACAGAATAGATATATTTTTAAACTCATAGTTGATTTTTCAAGCAAAAAGATCCATCTTCATTCAAGAAGATTAATTTTCTACCAAGAAAGACAATTTTTAAATAAAATACGCGAAGTTTCAACAGAAAAAGATAAATTTTAATTTTAAAAATTTGTTTAAAACAAAGAATGAATTTTCAGCAAAATAGTTGAATTTTTAACCAAAGAGATGAAATTTCAACCAAAAATATTAATTCCATACAGAAAAAAAACACGAAAAACATTAATTTTGAACGAAAAATGGAATAATCAAATTTTCAGGTAAAAAAATTAATTAAAAAAAAAGGAATTCTCGAGGAAAAATATAATGGTTGATATATTAACCAAAGAATATAAATTCTCAACCAAAAAAGAGTTTTCAGTCAATAAATAAAAAAAAAATTTATCAAAAATTTTGAATTTTTAAATGTTTTACTTTCAATTAAGCAGTTGAATTTTCAACCAAAAAATATGAATTCTCAATAAACATGTAATAGTTGATATTCCAATACAAAAATATTTCAAACCAAAAACAGTTGAATACAAAAAAAAAAGAATATTCAATAAAAGAGTTAAATTTTTAACCGAGAAAGATTTTTCAGTTAATGAAAAAGAAATATTTCATCAAAAATGTTGAATTTTCAAGCCAAAAATATAAATTTTCTACCAAAAGAATTGAATTTTAAACTAAAAAAAGATGAGGTTCAAACAAAATAAATGAATTTTCAACTAAAAAAGATATATTTTCAAGAAAAGATGTAACAGTTACATTTTTAGCTAGAAAAATAATTTTCTACTAAAAATTGACCAATACTTAACAAAATAGTTAACATTTTTAAGAAAGAATTCAATTTTCAACTAAAATAATAAATATTCAGGAGAAAAAATGAATTTTGGACCAAACAGTTGAATTTTTAACCCAAAAGATGATTTTTTGCCAAAAAAAAAAGAAAATAGAAAAAATAAATTTTCATTTAAATAGGTAATTTTCAACAAAAGAAACGAATCTTTACCCAAAAACAGTAAAATGTAAATTTGCATTTGAAGAAATTAATTTTCAACAAGAATAAAAAAAAACGAATTTTCATCCGGGAACAGATAATTTTTCAACTGAAAATAGAATAATTAAATTTGCAGTTGAAAAATTAATTTCCAACCAACGAGATAAATTTTCAACCAAGAAAATTAATTGTCTAACAAAATATTCATTTTCAGGAAATTTCATGAATGTCCAACCAAATATTTGAATTTGTAAAGGAATTTTCAACCTAATAGTTACATTTTTAAGAAAAGAGATGAATTAGTCGCCAAGAAGAATCATATTCAACCACAAAAAAAGAATTAAAAAAAAAAACATGAATTTTCAACCAAATAGTTGCTTTTTTTCACAAAAAAATTATTGTCTAGCAAAAAGGACGAATTTTTAATAAAATACATAAATTTGCAACTAAATAGTAAAATTTATAACTAAAGTTTTAGTTGGAAATTTTAGGATGAATTTAAAAAAAAAACAATTTTTAACAGAATAGTTGAATTTTCAACCTAAAAAGAATGACTTTTTGTCAAAATTGTTGAATTTTCAACAATATGATGAAATTTACTTCAACTTCTGTTCATTGAAAATTCCCTGACTCTTTTGAGTTTTTCCCTGATATTCCCTGGCTTTCTAGAATTCTTAGACCTGATAATAATATAAAAATTACCATTGTAATTGTAAAAATTACAATTGCAATTTTTAAAATTACAATTTTAATTGTAATTGTAGAAATAACAATTGTAATTGTAGAAATTACAATTGTAATTGTAGGAATTATAATTGTAATTGTAGAAATTACAATTGTAATTGTAGAAATTACAATTTTAGTTGTAGAAATTACAATTGTAATTGTAGCAATTACAATTTTAATTGTAATTTTAAATAAAATTGTGTAAATCTCAAACGTCCCTCATTAACTTTTGATTTTGAATTCTTTTGAATTCTCTTGAAAGTCTTCAACCACAGTTTTTTTAATTTATCATTGCTTAAATTTCAAAATTCGCTTTTTAATTTTTTAGGTATCATGTGTCTTTTTGCTGGAATCGTAATTACAGCAATTGATATGATATTCCCACATCAATTTTCCACGATATTAGAAGTCGATTATGATACTCCATATGATAGACATGTTATCATAGAGGAAAGTTTCGATACAAGAAACATCAGAAGAAAATTACCAAAGGTAGAAGATTCCTTTGGCGATCGTTTTATCAGGTCAGATGAACATTTTATTAAATTTATTTAATTTTCATCATAAGATTTTTATAATAAAACTTTTTTATTTTTCAGTCAACTATCATCGAAGTTGAGTCATGAAAAAGAAGAAGATACTCAAGGTGTGATAAATCGTGGCTACGTGTCTCATGAGTTTTCTGAAATCAACGAAGAACCGAGTAAAACTAACTGGTCTTATCCATTTCCACCTGCTCAAAGAAGAGCAGTTAGCACGAGTTAACAATTCTTAAATAAAATTATTTTATTTTATTTATTAGTTTTTAAATGTGTAAGCAAAAGTGTCAGATATTTGTAAATAGAAAAAAATACATGCCATAAGGTTCCCTAATAAAAATATTTAAAATTATTTTCTCACTTCAAAATCACATTATTATATTAATAGTGTTCAAAATAATAATTATTATTAGAAAACTTCTATTTTTAATTAAAATCTGATTCCATCTCGAGGCTCGATCTCTCGAACCGAAAAACTTCATTTTCAAAATTCCTTGACTTTTCCCTGATTTTTTCCTGACCAATTTTTTATTTTCCCTGACAACTTATATTCAAGGATCAACACTTTAATAACTAAATTTTCAACAAAATTATTGAATTTCCACTCTACGAAGATGAATTTTCAAACAAACAGTAACATTTTTAAAGAAATATTTGCATCTCCACACCAAAAAGACGAGTTTTTTCAGATGAAATTTGAATTCCCAACCAAAAAAGACAAATTTTCAACCAAGAACTTTTCTACAAAAAAAGTGAATTTAATTAAATTTCAGAGGGACGAATTTTCAATTCAAAGAGACGAATCTTCTACAAAACAGTCGAATTTTCCAAAATAAAAGATGACTATGAAAAAATTGTTGAATTTCCAACCTACAAAGATGAATAAAAAATTAATAATCATCAACTAGATAGTTGCATTTCGAACCAAATAGTTGAAATTTTAAGCCAAGAAGATAAATTCTTTAGGGGAACAAATTGTTGAATTTTCAACAAAATAATTAAATTTTGAACCAAAAAGACAAATCTTCATCACAATGCATATATTTGTAACAAAATGGTTGAATTTTCAATACAAACTACTCATTTTCTACCAAAAAGTTTAATTTTCTACAAAATGGTTAAATTGTCAATAAAAAAATTAATTTTTAACAAAAAAAAAAAAAGAATTTTCAATAAAGTAGATCAATTTTAAACCATGGAATCGAAAAATGAAGAGAAAGAGAAAAAAGATGTTGCATTCAAGAGTAAAACAAAAATGTAACCAAATTTTTCGATTTTTTTTAGCCAAATAGTTGAATTATCTACAAAACAGGTGAATTTTCTACCCAAAAATATCAATTTTCACCCAAAAAGTTAATTTTCCACCAAATTATTATCAACAAAATAACGAAATTTGAACCAAAAAAGACGAATCTTCATATACAAACATTTTTAACCAAATAGTTGAATTTTCGCAACTGAAGCTACTCATTTCTACCAAAAAGTTGAATTTTCTACCAAATAGTTAAATGGTCAGTTAGAAAAATTAATTCTTATCAACAAAAAAAAAAACGAATTTTTAACAGAGTAGTTTAATTTTCAGCCAAGGAATTCAAGGGAGAAAAAAAAGATTTTTTATTCAAGAGTGAAACAAAATTTTAACCCAATTTTTAAATTTTTGAGCCCAATAGGCAAATTCTCTATAAAATAGTTTAATTTTCTATCCGAAAAAATCAATTTTCAACCAAAAAGTTAATTTTCGACCAAGTACTTGAATTTTCTACAAAAATGATTTAATCTAAAACTAAATAGTTGAATTCTAAACTAAAAACGAAATATTTCCAGCCAAATAGATTTTCAAGAAAAAAAAGAATTTTCAACAAAATAGATACATTTTTAACCAAAGAGATAATGAAATCAATCTTTGACAAAGTAGTTCAACTTTCAACGAAGTAGTTGAATTTTCAATCAAGAAGATTATTTTTGTACCAAGAAACATTAATTTACTACACAATAAATACATTTTCAACTAAAAACGATCCATTTTCAACCTAAATTTTATTTTAATTTTTTATTAAATTAAAGTTACTATATAATTAAGTTAATTTTCATTTAACAAAAGGAATTGCTAACCAAAAAAAAACGAATTTTCAACAAAACAGTTCAATCTCAAACAAATCAAACAAAGTAGTTCAACTTTCAATCAAATAGTAGGAGTTTTAACGAAAAGAGATTTAAACAAAATAAACTTTCAACGAAGAACAGTTGGATTTTCTTATTGGGTTCTAGTAATTCAGTTCACAATCAAGCAAAAAAAAAAAGAAAAAAATGAGAAAAATGGGAAGTTTTTTGAAAGTATGAGAAAAAAGAAAAATTCTGCCGTAAGATTCTTTACCCGAAAAATAAAATCAAAGTAAAGTTGCATTTTCAACCAAATAGTTGAATTTTTAACCAAATAGTTGAATTTTCAAGCCCAAAAGAAAATTTTTTGGAAGACAGTTGAATTTTCAATCCGATAAGTTGAATCATCAACAAAAAGATGAATTTTTAACAAAAAATGTAATAGTTGATATTTCAACCGAAAGAAAACAAATTTAAAAAAAACTTTGAAAATTCAACCAGAGTTGAATTGACAACATAATAATTATTTTCAAATGATTTTCAAGCCAAAAAGACGAATTTCTTAGAAGACAGTTGAATTTTAAATCCAAGAGGACGAAGTTTCTATCCAAAAAGATGAATTCTCGACGAAAAATTATATTTTATATGAAATAAATTTTTTTGTCTGAAAAACAGTTGAATTCAAGCAAGAAAGGTGAATTTTCAACAAAACAGTTGGATTTTTTTTCAGTAAAAAAATCGTTTTGAATCAAATGGTTGAATTTTACAACAAAATAATATAATTTCCAACCTAAACATGAATTTTCAATAGAACAGTAGAAATATCAAGCCAAAAAGACGAATTTTATATAAAACAGTTGAATTTTCACTCCAAAAATATGAATTTTCCACAAGAAATTAATTTTAAAGCAAATAGTTGAATTTTCAACCAAACAGTTCAATCCTCAACCAACGAAGTAATTTTTTAACAAAGCAGTTCAACTTTCAACCAAGTGTTGGAATTTTCGTTTTAAAAAGATGACTTTTTAACAAAATAGTTGAATTTTCGACAAAATAATTAAATTTTTTCCAAATACTAGAATTTGTAACGAAAACAGATAAATTCTGAACTGAAAAAATAATTAGTAGACTTTCCAATTGAAAATAATTATTTTTCAACCAAAAATATTTGGATTTCTTATTTGGGTTCCATGAATTCACAGTTCGCATTTTAGCTAAAAAACGAGAAAAAGGGGTAGTTTTTTTGAAAACGAGGAGAAAGGAGGAATTCTTTAAAAAAAGGGGAAAATATTGGAATAGGAAAATAGGGGAATGACTTTGAACTTAGCAATAGATTCACAATTTGTATCTATAAACATAAAATTGAATTAAATTTTTTTGAACTGAAACTTCTTTTTGGAAGGGAGTGAATTGAAAAAAAAGACCGAATGTACGAACGGAAGTCTCTGCCTCTCTCTTACAAGTATACTTTATATACCTCTCTGTAATCGCGTCTTCCTTTTGTGCGGTGATTCGCAATTGTTCTGAAGACTCCTCTTTGATATCCCCACTACTGTCATGCTACATAAGCAAAGCCTGTATATTGCTCTCTCTCTCTCTCTCTCTCTGCACTCTCATAATATGAGATATCCCCACTACTCCACCACTAAGTAACCTCCTTTGCACTCAAGTGCATCCTTAATGCATTAGTGTACTCTATATGACGCCCAGCGCACGTAAAGAGTGTGAGAGGCCCCACTCTCACTCGTGTGGCCCCACTGCCACCACCTTTTTTCTATTTATTTATATTTCCATGAGGAGAAAGTTCTTTAATTGTGAGAGCTGTAAAATCTTTTAATGTGCAAAGTAGTATAATAAACACATCCTGAAGAAGAGTTTACAGTGGAAAGTACAGTAGTATGGAAACTTTCTCTACCTGTTAAAAAAAATCGGAATATTTTCTTTCAGTTTCCAATAGATCTCTCCTGCTTTAAATTTTAAGTCCTCTCCTTAGTGTCTCTCATTTTCCACTATTACAAACGACGCCTATAAAGTAAAATTCGTTTCAGTAAAATTTTAAAATAAAATTGATTAATAATTTGGTAGTGTAGTTTTTATTCTTAAATATTTCAACTTCGTCGGATTTTTGGCAAAAAAAACTATATCTTATTTGCTTTTATTTGCTTCATATTTCAATTTATTCACAGGTACTTGTTATATTTGATAAGGCTGATTGTCGTAGGATCAATATATACAGTAGGAAAAAAGTTTTCAGATGTCATGTGCTTTGATTTATTGCTGATGTCTTTAATAACTTATAAAAGGCTAAATTACACGGCACATCATTCTACTCGAGCTGAATCAAATTCGCAGCGCTCTGTCGTCTCACAAAATTAAATAACATTTAATTATTTAAATATTACTCACAAAAAAATCCTAAGGTCCTACTCAGACCATAAGTATCATAAATAAGAAATGCTCAATCACACTCATTCTCGCGTCTATTTACAACTTTAAAATGCAGTTTGAAAACAAAAAAAATAATTCTTTAATTTAAAAACTAAGATTTTCTGGTGCCTAGCACTTTAGCCGAAGTTCTCGAAATGATGGATAAAATAAGGCAATCGTCGACCTTTATTCACTTCATCACAGGCGGACATCACGCTTTTTGTTAATGGTCGAGGCCCACAGCTGAAGACTCCAATTTTACTAACCTGAAATTATTTTTAAAAAATATTAAAACAATCATTCAAAGTAGGCGCCGCGCACGTAGAAAAAAGGGTTTCGTAGCCTATTAAAACGTTAATTAGGTCGTTCAACCCTCTCCTTCCCACACCTTTCCCCCTACCCTTCCTATATTCCCATACTTCCCTTCCCCATCCTCACTTCACCATTCTTCACTTCACCAGCTTCTTCCTTCATTACTTCCCCTCTACACACTACCCCAGCTCACAATCCCCTTCCCCTAATACCGCTCCCCTACCCCTACTTCTATTCCCTACTCTCACTTCCCTCTCCCAACTAACCCTCATTTCTAATCATTTCCACTGCTTTCCCTGATTTACATTCACTTGTCCTATTTCCCAAACACTGATTTCTCCTACTTCCCCTCACTCATTACCGCTAACTTCCCGTATTAATCCTCCCATAATTTTCCCTACTTCCCCTCCCCGAATTTCATTATTCGCCACTCCTTCACCAACTCCTTCCTCCGCTACTTCCCTCTCTTCTCGTAACCCAGCTATCACTCCCCTGCCCATATTCAAATTCCTCTACCTCTACTTCAATTCCTCTGCCCTCACTTTCCCCACACTCCTCACCTTTATTTATAATCATTTTCCCTACTTCCTTTCATTTACAATTGATTTTCCTTATTCCCCTCACCAATTTCCTCTACTTTCCCTCCTTCATTACCGCTAACTTCCCGTAGTTACCCTCCCCTAATTTCCTCTACTTTACCTACTTTACCTACTTTACCTACTTTACCTACTTCCTCTCTCATTTCCCCTCACTTTCCCTCCGCTCACTTCCCGTACTCTCGTTTCCCATCACTTTCCCTATTTTTAGACACCTCATTTCTCCCACTTCCCTACTCTTCATTTTCCTTACTTCCCCCCTCAATTCACGCACCCCCTCCCAAATTTTCCTTACTTCCCTCCTCAACTAGCCCCTCTATTTCCCTACTTCCTCTCGCGTCATTTTCTTCTATTTCCCCTTACTTCCCCTCTTTGGAAAAAAATACGACGGAGGGATACCCAACCGAATCTATAAGGGTTTATGTCCGGGATACGAAACCTTAAAGGGTTTAAAAATAAGATTGGATTAATTATTGAATTTTATTTTTATTTATTATCAATTTAATTAATTAACATTGAAATTAAAGAAAAAATCAGATTAAAAAAGAATAAAACTTTCTGTACACTTCGATATAGATTTAAAAGATGATTTACAATTTTGGAAGAATTTAAGGATATGTTAACATTTTGACGGGAAATCGATTATTTAAACAAAAAACCATTTCATTTTCAACCAACAAATTTTCAACTTTTGAACAAAATTTTTGAATTTCAAAAAAAGATTCTAACTTTCAGATTAGACCATATAATTTTCAACAAAAATATAACAGTAGACTTTAAGAAAAAAAAAAATGAATTCTAAATGAAAATTGTAATGCTCGTAGTTGATAGTTCAACATCAAAAAGTACGGTGATTTTAAATTAAAAAAAGTTGAATTCGACCAAAAAAGATTAATTTTGAAGAAAATGCATTAGCTTTAATAGAAAATTTACAATCTTGAACAGTTTTTTTGTTATTTTATGTTAGTTTTTTTTGGTCTAAAATTGCTATTGTTAATAAAAATAAGTTGGTTGTAGAGAAGTTCTGAAGTTGAGATCTCAGTTTTCATTAATAATTTACAGCGCAAATGTGCGTGAAATATTTAATTCAAATTTATTAGCACGTATCGTATTTTAACTATTGATTAAAATAATTTTTTTTTACACATAATAGTTATTATGTGTTAATTTTATATTTTAATTTTAAAACTGCGTAACGGAAGAAAAAAATAATCGCGCTCCTGTTTGTTTTCTAGTTAAATTAAAATGTCGATTAAAACTGTACATGTTTCATTTTTTATTTTTAAATCTAGAATTTTAAATAATAAAGGCTTTTAAAATGAGTTATTATCGCCGTTATACTTGATTTGATTGATAAATAATAGATTTAAATATAAGAAAGACTTTATTTTGTTAATTGAAAGTACCCTTCGTATACTATGAAATTATAAAAAAATTACTTCCTCTCCACTTGGAGAATTATTTATAGTCACAATTAGTTATAATTAATCATTCCTAAAAAATTCCAGAATAAAGATTCTTCTAAGAGATTTACTATCCTATTTAGTTATTTACATATTCATTTTTTTTGTAAAATAAAAATATATATTCCAAACTCTACAATTATATTTTTTCAATAAGGAAAAAAACGACTCACATAACTATGTTTTTTCTGCACAAATTTCAAGAAGGACGTCATGTCGGGTCGACCAAAGTGATTAATCGCCCTGAGTCCCGTAAATATGCTTTTCTTGGACAGCCTCTGGAAGTGATTCTCGCAAATGTACTGCAACAGAAGTCAGAATTAGAGAATTAACGATTGGATTTATAAGGTGGACTCGAGAAACTCTAGAGTCGCTCGTAAAATAATTCTCGAGTAAAGCTGGAAAATTTATGGCATTAAGAGCTGAGAACGACATTTGCTCAGACGTGTCAGGATTCTTAGGGATCAGTTTCCTTAAAAGGAAATCACACGCACGATTTAAAAGAAAGATTCTCTTGAGGAAAAGCGACTCTTCTTTTATAGAAGAGTTAAATTTCAGACCTTAGATTACGAAATATGATGATTTAAGAATAGCGAAAGAAAAGTTGAATACCTTTATCAGGTGAAAAGTTATAACATTTAAAGCAAAATTTTGTGTGTTCAAAAAAAACCTTAAAAGTTCAAGTAGTCAATAATTCCGCATTTTTTAACCCTTTCGCTGAAAAAGGGGGTCTGTGAGACCCAGATGAAATTTACTTCGTTGGTTACTCGGAAGATAGAAACAGGCCCAAACTCTATCCCCACCCTAAAAAAATGTAATTGGCATACAATTTTTTAGGGTGGGGATAGAGCTTGGGCCGTTTCTATTTTCCGAGTAACAAACGAAGTAAATTTCGTCTGGGTCTCACAGACCCCCCTTTTCAGCGAAAGGGTTAAAAATGAAAAAAGTAAAATACCTATTTCCTTTTCAAAAAAAAAAAAAAACATTTCGTGGGAGGCTGATTCTGTGACTTAAAGTTGTACTGCCTGCTTGATTTGAAATCGATTGATCGATTGGATTTTTTTGTTTACTTTGTATACATATCTTTAATCAATTTTTAAATATCATTTTGCTAGCAACTCAAGAATATCGATTAGTAGAAGTTCCAAAATTCAAGCAATAAGTCAAATTTTCAACAAAAAAGATTTTCTACCAAAATAAATGAATTTTCAGTTAATTTTCAATCAATTTTCCACCAAACAGTTGTATTATCAACAGAATAAATTTTCAATTAAATAGTTGAAGTATGTAGAAAAAGAAACAAATTGTCAGAAAAAAGTAGTTGCATTTTTAATCAAAAAGTTAAATTTTCAACCAAGTAATCAAATTTTTAAACAAAATGTATTAAATTTGAATCAAAAATGAAAAGCTTTATTTTCCACCAAAAGACGAATTCTCGGCAAAAAATGTTATAGTTGATATTTCATCAAAAACAAACAAATTTTCAACAAAATAGTCAAATTTACAACAAAGCAGTTTAGCTTTCAACAGACATGAATTTTTAACAAATTAGTAGAGGTTTCAAGCTGAAAAGTCGAATTAAAAAAACCCGTTGACTTTGAATCTGAAAAATATAAATTTTTATTTAAAAAAATAAATTTTCAAGCGAGAAAGATGATTTTTTAATGAAGTCGTTGAATTTTCAAGCAAAAGACTCTAATTTTCAATAAAATAGTAGAATTTTCAACCGAAGAAGAAGAATTTTGCAGAAAAGAGATTAATTTTTGACTAGAAAGTCCATTTTCGAACAAGACAAGTGGATTTTTAATAAAGAAATATGACTTTTTAACGAAATAGTTGAATTTCAAAAAAAAAGTTAAATTCTCGACAAAAAAGTTGAATTTTCAACTGAATAACTGAAAAAACTGAAAAACTCTTATCCTATAAAAAGACGAATGTCCAACAGAACAGTTTAATTTCCAATCAAAAAATATTGAATTTTAACAAAACATTTTAATTTTCAACCAAATGATTAAATTTTTAACTGAATATTTTTTATCCAAATAGTTGAACTTTCAATTTAAAAAGATGAACTTTCGAGTCAAAAATAAGAAATTTCAAACAAAAATAGTTGCATCTTCAACCAGATAGTAGAATTTTTAACCAAAGTAATGAATTATGAACAAAAATATAAAAGTAGATCAACCAAAAAGAATGACCATTTAGTCAAAAATAGCTCGATTTTTTATTTGGTCCTATTCATTCAGTTCGCATTTAAGAGAGAAAAAAACAGGAAAAAATAGGGAAAAAAGGAAATTTTTTTGAAAATAGAAAAAAGAGGAAATCTTTTTCAAAAAAGGGAAAATAGGGGAATAGGGGAGAGAGTTTCAAGTATGCAACCTAAATTTTACTTACCAGCATCGTAGTTCTCAAATCGAACTTGTGGAAGAATTGCGTAATAAATATATGAATTTCAAGTACATCAGTGACATCCTTTCTCTCCACATCTCTCAAGACGTCAATGAACCACTCGAAATGTTTGTGAGAGGGACAAATCCACAAAAAGTATACCTATAATTAGAAAAATAAAAAGATCGAATCCATTTTAAATCAGGTAGAATTAAAATTTTCAAGTTTAAAAGAAAATACAAATTTTGTTTAAAAATCTTTACAACTTTTGATCCAATAAAGATATTTAAGTTGTTTATCCTAACGCTGATAAGGTTTATTTTTTTTGTTTCTCATTTTTAGGCAGGTCAAGTTATTTTTGAGGCCAGAAAGTTTTTCTTTTTGTTTGAGAAATTAAATTTAACATTTTTTTTCGCGAACGGTGCAAGATATCATAAAAGACTAAGAGGCATTTTTTTTAAATATTCAGGAATTAAAGTTTTTTATCATTTTGTAAAATCGTTTGTTGTTTGTAAAGAAAATACAAAAATTATATTTTTCGAAAAAAAATTTCTTGGACATGTGAGTATCAAGTTAGCAAAAAACATTTGAGCTAAAAAGTGGAGTTATTGAAAAAATCGACTTCAGTATTTTAAGAAAAAAACGCCATTTTGTTAATTTGCAACTATTTGTTAAATGTTCGCTGCATTTGGAAAAAAGTACAATAAATCTCATCAGCGAAAGAAAACTAAAATACTTTCACTAGATCAAAAGCATTGAAAGATATAACGATAGATTTGAAGTAAAATATTGTTGCCTGCCAATCAGGCAAAAAGAGGAATTTCAATAAAAAATATAATTCACCCAATCGATCAATCGATTTTGAATCATGAAATCGATTGATCGATTGGATGAAATATATTTTTTTATTGCAATTCCTATTCTTGCCT
>CAKNXH010002112.1:18413-37043 GCA_932178445.1 Andricus quercusramuli | reverse complement strand
AATATATTTGTTTATTGAAATTCCTATTTTTGCCTGATCAATCGATTGGATGAAATATATTTTTTTTATTGAAATTCCTATTTTTGCCTGATCAATCGATGGGATAAAATATATTTTTTTACTGAAATTCCTATTTTTGCCTGATCAATCGATTTCAAATCATGAAATCGATTGATCGATTGGATGAAATATATTTTTTTATTGAAATTCCTATTTTTGCCTGATCAATCGATTTCAAATCATGAAATCGATTGATCGATTGGATGAAATATATTTTTTCATTGAAATTCCTATTTTTGCCTGATCAATCGATTTAAAATCATGAAATCGATTGATGAATTAGATGAAATATATTTTTTATTGAAATTCCTATTTTTGCCTGATCAATCGATTGGATGAAATATATTTTCTAATTGAAATTCCGATTTTTGCCTGCTCAATCGATTGGATAAAATATATTTTTTTACTGAAATTCCTATTTTTGCCTGAGCAATCGATTTCAAATCATGAAATCGATTGATCGATTGGATGAAATATATTTTTTTATTGAAATTCCTATTTTTGCCTGATCAATCGATTTCAAATCATGAAATCGATTGATGGATTGGATTAAATATATTTTTTATTGAAATTCCTATTTTTGCCTGATCAATCGATTTCAAATCATGAAATCGATTGATCGATTGGATGAAATAAATTTTTTTATTGAAATTCCTATTTTTGCCTGATCAATCGATTTAAAATCATGAAACCGATTGATGAATTAGATGAAACTGGATGAAATTTGTTTTTTAATTGAAATTCCTATTTTTGCCTGATAAATCGATTTCAAATCATGAAATCGATTGATCGTTTGGATGAATGTTTGTCTAATTTTGTGAATTATATCTTAAATCGATTTTGTTACCTTCTTGCAGGCAACTCCAGAATATCGATTAGTAGAAGTTCCAAAAACGAGATCGTTGAGCATGGATGCATAAGGAGTGACCCCAATGCCCCCGCCGACCATCACGGCGACCTCAAATTTATACCAATCCTGATTTCCTCCCCCGAAAGGCCCCTCAATCCTAATTTTTGGATGCTCTGCTTCGGGATTATAATTGCAGGGATCGAAATAATTCCTCAGCTTCCAGGTCCAGGGACCCTGTGCCTTAATATGGCAAGAGAGGAAATTTTCGTGTGGTGCTGAGGTCAAGGTGAAGGAATGGAACTCGTTCAATTTGACTGAAGTACAAGCCAACCTCACCCACTGACCTGACAAGTATTTCAAATTCGGGGGTCTATAGAATTTTATTTTTAGCACATCCGAGGGCAAGAGTTCTGTTTCGATTATGTCGAGAGCCATGTATTTTGTTCTCAAACTGACGACCTAAAAAAAGGATACATCGAACTGTTATTTTTTTAATAGAGAGAAACAATTTAATTGTTTACAATTTTTAAAAATTTAATAAAAAAAAGCTTTTAGTGTGAAATAATTCAAAATTATAAGATTTTAGTTGATTAGAAATTTTTAAATGATAAAACAATCAATTTTGGGACATTAAAACAAATTTAAGTAAATTCGAAGCGTTTCTCTTTGTCCTTTGGAAGTTCAGAAGTGCATTTCAAAGATTTTCCATTTTTGGTATTCTGCATTTTTAAATTAAAGAATAAATTAATTTTCTAAACTCATGAGGAAATGAACATCTTAAACTAAAAGAAAAATAGATAAAAAAGCTTTTATTTTTAAAGAATTTGAAATTTTAAAAATTCAAAAATTTAGATAATTGAAAAATTTAAACATTCAAAAATTTCAGTTCATTACAAATTATTAAATTATAAACCAATCAATTTTATGGAATTTTTGAAAAAATTGTACTACGGTTTTGAAGCGTTTAGCATCTGTATTTTGAAATTTTCATTTAAAAATCTTTGTGTTCATTAAATTCGAGTTTTTGATTTTTAAACTTGAGAGGATACAAATTATGAAGCCTTGCTAAATTTGTTCTTTGGAAATTTTCTTCAAGATTGGAGATTTCGAGCTTTAAAAAATTTTAAACTACAAAAGAAATCTTATAATATTAAAGAATTTGAAATTTTTTAAATAAAAAATTTTTAAACTGTATTTCATTATAAATTTTTAAATGATGAAGCATTGAATTTTAGGAAATTTTTGAAAATTTCCTACTACGGTTTTGAAGCGTCTAGAGCCTATATTATGAGATTTTTTATCTTAAAAACTTTATATTTTTTAATTCAAATTTATAATTTTTCATATGTGGAGGATACAAATTATGAGGCCTTATTAAATGCTGGCCTCCCTCAATTTTTTATTTTATGATTTTTGAATCCTTGACATTCAAATCTTCAAACTAGCAATTCGATGATTTTCAATTTGTGGTCTTTTGCATTTTTAAATCCAAGAATAGAAAACGGTTCTGAACTCGCAATGAAACGAAAAATTTAAATTACAAGAAAAATAAATAAAAAAGTTTTGAATTATTTTAAAGAATTTGACATTTTTAAAATTCAGAAGTTTTAGATCATTACAAAATTGAAAATTTCGAAAATTTCAGTTCATTATAAATTATTAGAATATGAAGCAATCAATATTTTGGGGGATTTTTGAAAAAATGTAACTACGATTTGGAAGCGTCTAGCGTCTGTATTTTGAGATTTTTTATTTTCAAATCTTCATATTTTTCAAATTCAAGTTTTTGATTTTTAAACTTGAGAGAATACAAATTATGAAGCCTTATTAAATTTTGGCCTTGCTAAATTTTATTTCTTTGGAAATTTCCTCTAAAATTGCAAATTTAAAGCTTTAAAAAAATAATGCTCTAAACTCGCAAGGGACTGGAAATTATAAACTAAAAAAAATCTTTAAATTTTAAAGAATTTGAAATTTTTTCAATTTGAAAATTTGAAAATTTTAGTTCATTACAAATTTCGATGTTATGAAACAATGAATTTCTGGAAATTTTTAAACTACGATTTGGAAGAGTCTAGCGTCCGTGTTTTGAGATTTTTTATTTTAAAAACTTTATATTTTTTCCATTCGAATTTTTAATTTTTCAACTTTGGAGGATACAATTATGAGGCCTTATTAAATGCTGGCCTCCCTCAATTTTTTATTTAATGATTTTAAAATCCTCAACATTCAAATCTTCAAACTAGAAAATTTCAGTTTTGTTATGAACTTTTCTTCAAAATTGAAAAACTAACACTCGTGAGGAACTAAAATTCTCAATCTAGAAACAAAAAATAGGAAAAAGCTTTTAATGTGGAAAAAATTAGAAATTTTCACAGTTTGGTTTATTAAAAAATTTTAAATTGTAAAGCAATCAATTTTGGGGCATTTTTTAAAATTTTGAATTAATTTTCGATACGCCTAGCCTTGTCCCTTGCAACTTTAGTAGTGAATTTCAAAAATTTTCAATTTGGCGTTTTGTATTTTGACATTTCTAATTTTATAACCTTAATATTTTTATCAATTCGAATTTTTCAACTTGAGAGGAAACAAATTATGAGGCCTTATACAATTTTGGGCTTCTTCAATTTTTAATTTTGTGGTTTTAAAATCTTCAAAATTTAAATGTCTAAAGCAATAATAATAATGAGACATTTTTGTAATTGAGAAATTTTAGTTCATTATAAATTTTCAAATTATAAAGCAATTAATTTTGGGGCAAAAATTTTTAATTCCTCCCATTCTGTTTTTTGATATTATCAATGTAAAAATCTTTTATATTTTTACCAATTCAAATTTTGGACTTCACATTTTCGGAGAATAAAAATCATGAGGTTTTATTACCGTTTGCTCTCCCTCAATTTTTATTTTTACGGCCTTAAATTCCTTAAAATACAAATCTTCAACAAAAAAGTTTAGTTTTTTAATGAATTTTTCTTCATAATTAAATTAAAATTAAATTACTAGATCTTTTAATAGGACGAACGAAAAATTCCGAAGAGTAAAATTTCCGACACTGTGAAATTCCCGAATTGGAAAAATCTCGAATAATAAAATTCCGGAAATTATAAAATTACCGAAACATAAAAATCCCTAATTCGAAAATTTCTGAATAATAAAATTCCCAAACACTTTGTAACATAGCCGAATTGGAAAATTTCCGATAATAAAATTTCCGAATGAAAATTCCCAAATTATAAAATTTCCGAACTAGAAAATTCTCAAATATAAACAATGGGAAAAATTCCTTTTCAATAAATATTATTCATTTATTAAAAATATAATAATGAAATATTTTTATCAAAGGACAATTTTGTCAAGGTTTAAAATTTTTTTAAATTATTGTTTATATTTAAAATAACAATAATTGTATAAAAATTGTATTAAAAAAACAAATTTAAAAACAAATGCGCCTCGAACGAAAAAAGAAATTCCTCCCTAAATTTTCTCCGAATCTAATAACCTTTTCCAAATCAAATGTGCAGTGTTCAATTTAGCACTGATTTATCTCAGAGTTTTTTTTTCAATTAACAATTCGATTTTTAAGAACAATGTTTGCAAGTTTTTAAAATACTATGTACATTTTCAAAGGAAATTTTCGATTCAGAAGTATATTTTTTCAAGTATTGTTATTTTAATTTCAAATAATAATATTAAAAATCTTTAAAAATTAAACAAATTTATTTAGTAAAAATATTTGATTATTTATTTTTCAACATATAGAATTCCTGAAAATAAAACAACAAATCAACGATAAAATTTGGACAACCACCACAAAATGCTCCTATGGCAATTCCTAAAAAACAAAATAAAAAAATTTGTTTCTTTGGACAAAAATAAAAAAAGAGGAAAGAAAAATGAGAAGGCAACCAACGAAATCCCCTTCCTTCTCTTTTTTATTTCTTTCGTCTTTTTTTATTTATTTTTTTTTTTTTTCTTTTTCATTGAACGGTTATTTTTTACCAAAAAGAAATTTTTGTAATTGTTCAAATTCGGGAATTTTCTAGTTTGGACATTTTATAATTCGGCAATTTTCGGTCTTGAATTTTACCCAACTGGAATTTTCAAATTCGGTAATATTATAAACTGTCGGGAGTTTTATTATTCGGTATTTTTCCAATTTTGGATTTTCATATTTCAGGAATTTTATAGTTTCGGGAATTTTCCAATTCGTGAATTTTACAATGTCCGGAATTTCATTTTTCTGGATTTTTCAATCGTCCCCTTTCAATACGCAAAACTTTTATTTTGGCTCCTTTATTATAATTTGAAAGCCTCTTCTTTTTAACGATCCGAATTTAAGATCCTTCAAATCTCGAATCTTTTGATTTTTTTAAATTGCTCTTTTCAAAAATAAAAAAGTTTCGAAATTTCCCTAAATGTAAACTCACCTTATCCAGAGCATAAATAATAGCAGGCCCAGTGAAAAATATCCAAAATCTTGGCTCTCCAGTCAATCTCGCAAGTCCATGAATCAAACACAAAGCATATAGTACAATATAGAGACTGTGAGTCATCCAGAAAAATTTGTAAGCTTTCTGTCGAATCCTCGGATGAGCAAAAACAAATATTATCGTCATGACGACAAACAGCAAAATTCCAGTGAGACCTGCAAAAAATTTTTAAAATATTTCCTCAATCAATTATTCAATTGATTTAATATATAATTACTATTTTTTTTTTCTATAATATTATTTTAAAAAAAATTCCTTCAGTCTTGCATTAATTTTAATCTGATTGTAAACAATGTTTCTTTCCTTTAATTTATGTAAAAACCTGCAAAACATTGAAAGAACAGTTTCCTCGATCAATTAATCAATTGATTTAATAGATAATTACTACTTTAAAAAATAGACATTACTTTTAAAAAATGCCTGCAGCATTAGTTTTAATCTGATTATGAACAAAGTTGCGTTTCTTTAATTTATACCAAACAGAAGTGAATCTAACATTGTTGTTTTATGAGTTTAATTGATTTCGCGCTTTATCTGATTTATTGGATAATGATCGTTGCGTAATTTTTCTTGCTTCTCGACAGTTCAATTAGGAATGCGACAAATCAGAAAGGAATGCGTTTTATTTCCCTCAAATTAACTTCTCGGCATTTTATTACCCTGATTTATTTTCTGGTTTGAGTTTATCAGTCTTATCAAAGTCAATTCTCACAAATTGGAAGAAAATTGCTTTTTTTAGATTTTAAATATTTTAGTTAAGATTATTTAATATATTTGTGTCATTTACGTCCAATAATTATTCGAGGATGATTTTTGAAATTTTAGACCCCCTTATGTCTGTTTTTTTGAATCGCAAGTTTTGTATACCTCCCCCTACATTTGGTAAAATTTTCTATTTTTCATGTTATATATATTAAAAATATATTAATTATTTTCACCATAAATGAAGTTTCAAAGAATTTGAAAAGATTTGAATGATTTGAAAGATTTCCAATTTTAAGGGATTTCCAAGGATTTTAAAGAATTGCAAGGGATTTCAAGAGATTTAAAAACAATTCACGTGATTTCAAATGATTTCAAGAGATTTGAAAAAATACCCATGTATATCTACGTGTTTCAGAGGATTTCCTGCGATTTCAAAAGATTTAACGAAATTTCAAGGGATTTCTGGAAAATTAAAACGGACTCAAGGAATTTTGAGTTTTTTAATGGCTTTTAAAAGAGTTTATTGAATTTTAATATATTTTGAAGGATTTCAAGAGATTCTGAAAAATCCCTACGGATTCTAAAGATTTTCGAGATTTTAACGGATTTTCACGGACTTTAAAGGATTATGAGGAATTTTTATACGATTTTGCATTTTTTTTGGGGATTTCAAGTGTTTTGGCAGTTTTAAAGGGTTTCAAGGGATTTTAAGAGATTTCAAAATCAGACACGGGATTTCAAATGATTCTTAAGGACTTCATGTGACTCCGAAGTATTTTCACGAATTTTGAAGGATATCAGGGGATTTTAATGAGACTTTGAAGATTTGAAGGGATTTCAAGAAATTTCAAAGGATTTTTAGGAATTTTTATGGATCTTAAGATATACAATGATTTAAACAACTTCAAGGGATTCATGAAATTTTCAAAAAAATTCACGGGATTTCAAAAGATTTTAAGGGAATTCAAAAAATTTTAAGATTTTTAAAGGGTTTTAATGATTTCGAGGAATTTTAAGAGATTCGGAAACATTTTCACGTATTTGAAAGATTTTAGTGGATTTTTAAGGGATCTCGTAAGATTTCGAAATATTACATGCAATTTAAATCATTTGAAAATTTTTGAGAAATTTCAAAGGATTTTCACGAATTTTAAAGGATTATAAGGGGTTTTATGGGATTTTTCAGATTTCAAGCGACTTTAAGGATTTTTCATTTTTAAGGGGTTTAAGGGATTTACAGGAAACACAATCGTTCTTAAGGGAACAACTTGAAAGGATTGATCAAATTTATAAATTTATAAAATTGCACAATGACAAAAAGTTGACACATATTGATATAATGTTTATAATACTATGAAAAAATAATAGCAAAAAACAGCATTGGAAAATTTTCTTTCCAAATTTTCATGCATACCGCCCGAAATTTGTTCGAATCCACAAAAAATAAATGCATTTTTTATTGAGTTGAAAAAAATCATTTCCAGCAAATTTCTTTCAAAATGTAGCTATAGAATATAAATAAATAATTACTTTCCAAATATCACCCGCGTAAGTTTGTTTTATAGGGTTTCAAAAACACCTCATAAGTGAAAGGTTGGTTTTTGCGTGTTTTGAAGCTAATTGTGATTTTTTGCGTTTTTTTTTTAAATTGAAAATTGTTTGTAATACATAATTAATTATTTTCTATTGATAATTAGGTGTTAAAATAAATCGTTTAAATAATATAATATGAATAATATAAATTAAAATACAATGCTAGAAGTTTTTTTTTTTTTTCAATTTTTAACTTTCTTTGGTTTTTTAGTTGTGAACAAATAATGAATAAACATCAAACAGATTTTTTTAACAATCTCTTTCTCTTTTGTGAATATATTTTTCTGAAATAAAACCGATATTTGAAATATCCTTGAAATTTTCCATATGGATCATATTGAATATAAATTTTTTCGAAGATGTTACTGAGAACCTCTTTGTTAAAATCAGTATTGATATTTATTATTTGCTCCTAACTAAAAAGTCAAAGAAAAGCTAAAAATTTCAGAAACCCCGAAACTTTAAAGCATTACTCTAAGAGAAGATTGTTATAAACAATAATATTTTGTTTATACAATTATTTTTGTTAAATTGCATTAACTGTTGCCTCACTCTAATCGAAAAGTGAAAAAAATGAAAATTTGTTAGAAAAAACTGCAACTTTCTAGCATTAATTTAAAAGAATATTTTTATAAATAATAATGAAGAATTTTGATAGATAACTTATTTAGGCTCCTGATTATCAATGAAAAGTAATACTTTATGTATGAGAAACAATCTAAATGACGGCATTAGCTGCGCGGGAATCTCGCAGTTTTCCTCTCCCCTGACCAAACGTTCGGGCAAATGCGAGTACTTCTAATAAAGTTGGATGCAGCGATGAATTATTATTGATTGTGATTAAATTCATGCAGTGATTCTAAACAGACTCATGGGAGTGATATTTGAAAAGTAATTTTTGATTCGTATTTTGTGGATGATTTTTTAAATACTTTTTTTACGGATTCGAACAAATTTTGAAGGCAATATGTGTGGAAATTCGAGAAAAAAAATTCCGAACCACCTTCGTGCTCTCTTATCTATTTAATATATTTTTTGTCATATTTACCTGTTAATGTTTGGAAGAGCCAATAAGTAATTGTGGGTCGAGCATCACTCGCAAAATTGATTTCACTTGTGAGACATTGCAAATTAGCAATTGGCTGGGTAGAAACATGATAAAAATTCACAATGTGTCCCACACTGTGTAAAACCGAGAAAAACAGTGCTGTGCAAGCAGCAATTTTGTGGAATTGAATATGAGAATCTAGGGGGATGTATTGCTGAATCGAAAATTCTTTTAGTTTTGTCAAAAGATTTCTCGACATTGTAAGTAGAAGAAGACTGTAACAGAAAGACAGGGCAGCTGCTGAGCCTCTCGTTATGGCAATTCCAACCCCCATAATGTGCCTCAAATCTGTGTGTTCTGTCATGAAAGAATAATCTGAAAAAAAATTAATTAGATTTTAATTAATATTTTAATTGAAAATTTACTCTCAAATTAAAAAAGTTTTGACATACGAATAAATCTTTCAACGAAGAGAACAATGGTGACGACATAAAAAATGAAGAGGTAGAATATATTTTGTCGATTCTCCTCGAGAAAAGTTGATATGGCGTCCCATTGTTTTCTCATCCAACTTCTTCTAGCATCGGGTGGAAGTTGGTCCAGATTAAAACTCGTCATTCGAGCCACATTTGTTGAAGTGTCTAGGAAATTTTGTTTTGCTCCTTTACAATCCAATCCAATTGCTACGAAATCTCCTTTGTATTCTTTCATCATTAATTTAAAGTCACTGTAGGTCAAATACTCTTTTCTCTCCAGGCCTGCATCCTTTTTAATAAATAAAAGAGGTATTAAATATTATCGAATAGCCACGTATGAAGATCAATCAAGTTTTTGAAGGGAAAAAAATTACTCCAGTCAGGGTTCGAACCAAGAACTCCCGTATTTCATGGGCGGGATATCCGACTTCGACATCGACTCCGCGATATGCGAGCGTTCTTGGTTCGATCCCAGAACGAGATAAAATTTTTTTTCGTTTCCTAAAAACTCGAACGGATGGACATACGAAATTGGTAATTATTGAATAATAGTTTAATTACTTGAAACATTCCGTCAATTAATTCAGTCACGTGGTCATCAGATAAACTCGTCGTACGAGCAATTTCGACCAAAGATCTCAGCATTCCTGAAAATTCTTCTTTGTCGATAACCCCGTTGCTGTCTTGGTCACACATATCAAAAATTATCCGCAACTTATCTTCGGTTTTGCCTCTCGAAAATAGTAAAACCGTGTCCAAAAATTCCTGAAAGATTTTAATTTTACTTATTTACATACCACTTTAGAAAATTATTTGTTTAAAAAAATTACTTGCTCTAAAAATGATTTCCTCTGCGTTCAAAATTACGGACTTTAGTACCAAAGAAAATAATGTAAAAAATCTTTGTTGATGAGAATCTGATTGACTTTTCATTACTCGAAGCTATTTTATATCTTAAATTTAAAAGATTGAAAATCATATGCGCATTTTATTTTAGTGTTCACAGCTGAAAATTAGCATTTTCTAAAAATATTTTGAATACAAAAAATTATGAAGTTTCGAGGGCTTAAAATTTGTAAAATTTTTAAGTTGTGATAGTTTTTTCACTGGAAATATTATAGAGGATTTTTCTGGGATTTTGAAGACTTTAAGCGATTTCAAGAATTTTCAGTTTTTGAAGAATTTTAAGAGATTTAAAAATAAATCAGTGGATTTCAAATGGTTTTAAAGAATTTTATGCGATACAGAAGTTTTTACACGAATTTTGAAGGTTATACTTTTTAATTAGAATAAAATTTCGAACATTTAAAAATTGAGAAATTTTAAACAATTTCAAACCAAAAATGATCGTTAGGATTCTCGATTTGAAACAATGTTAGATTATGTTAGAGTTTTACACCGAAAATTGGTATTTTTAATAACAAATTATTAGATTTCAAAGACTGCAAATTTTTCAACAATTCACATTTTCCGCTTTTGCTAGCGCTTTTTTTACTGAAAATTTAACTATTTTTAATCAAAAATCATTAGATTTCAAGGGATCGTAATTTTTTAGCAATATCAGATCACCTTTTAGAGTTTTGCACCAGAAATTTTTATTTTTTAACAAAAACTTAAAATAATAAAATTTACGAGGTTAAACAATTTCGAAATGTTTTTGTGTTTTTTGTCGAAAATTGAAATTCTTATGAAAAAATGATTATATTTGAAAAAATACAATTTTAAATTTAACAATTTTAGGTTATGTTGTAGTTTTGTAATGTTGGAATAATTTGAGGTTGTGCATGCTAACGTTTTTGCCGAAAATCAGTTATTTTAAACAAAAATCATTTAGTTTTCAAACAGAAAGGATGATCTTCAAACAAAATTGTTGCATTTTCTACAAAATAATTAAATTTTCAACCAAATAATGTAATTTTTGACCAAAGAAGATAAATTCTCATTAAAAAATGTAATACATAGTCGATTTTGTAGAAAAAGAGCTGATACCGAAAATCATTCTACTTTCTATTTCCCCCTTTTATAAAATAGAAAATTTGATTCATTTTATTTAAAACAAATCAAAATAGCGTAAAAAGTTGTTCATCTTACTTCAAATTGAATAATTAATTTAATACGTTTCAAAATAACATAAGCCGAAAACCAATTTTTTTTTTATTTTAACTAAACTGAAAATTTTACAAAAAAAGAAGCGAATCAATAGCAAAAAATAAAAATACAAATTTACGTTCATGGAATATTTAAATAAATTTCTTATTCCAATTTTGAAAAAAAGTGAAGATATTTATGAATAAGACTGCTTATTGGAGGAATAATAAAATACTATGCTAAAGGAAAATCGGTCGACGAGTGGTTTTTTTTCGATTTTATTGATGTCTCTTTCTGTTCTGAAAAACCCATAACTCACTATTCCCAAGGCCAAGAGGCTTTTTTAGCTTTTTCAGCTGCAACATAAACATTATGGAAAAAAAATTTCTTTCCGCTATCCCCTTGCATATGAGACCCCATAGCGCTGACCAACCCGAAAGTTTTCACACAGTTTTCAGTGAACATTGAGTAGTGTTGACGTTAAAATTTTGCTTTTTTCCTTTCGAAAAAATAATTTGGTCCCTACGCCAAAGATTTCTCACAAATTCTGATAAGGTTAGTAACAACATAATTACATACTCCGAATAAATACAGAATATGAAAAAAATAATAATTTCTCAACATGCATCAAATTTGGATATATATAATCAACTCCCGATATAAGAACGGTTTCGGGCATGACTTGCAGTGATCTTGATCCTAAATCAACCACTTCTGTTGGATTTTGGCGCATGGAGCAACCTGATGCAACTAATGCACTGAGAGTGCTGCCCTCATGCTGTTTGTCACGCTTGATTAAGCACCGCCTCTCTCTCAGATCCTCGGAACCCCTCATCACAAAACTGCCGAGGACATCAATTCTCGGAATATCGTGAATCGGGGGTTCTTATATCGGGAGTTGAGTGTATATGTAATTTTTTTAACAATTTCGAAATTTCTGTACAGAAAAATTAAAAAAACAATCTTTTCATTAAAAGTACGTCGCTGAAAATTTAAAAAATTCTTTCACTATAACTTTTGTTAACCTGATAATTTGACTACAGTCTAAATTATCACTTGGCAGCTTTTTGCTGAGGCAAATATTGATATTTTCACCCAAGTATATCACAATACAATGCTTTTGAAGAATACTTAGAGTTTGCAGAATACTTGAAAAATTATTCTCAACTACAATGTTTTTGAGCATTTCTACTACAATTAGATTGAAAAAAAATTTACTTTTAAAGAATAAAATTTCTAATGATAACAGGAAACTCAGCACATTTCAAATTGAAACAAAGACGTGAGCAATTTTTTTTTTACTGCAGTGTAAATGTTTTCATTGAATGTTCTTTGCTAGAAAAACATTTTTTATAGAATATTAGAATAATTATTTAACTAAAAACTGTCTTGGATTATCTCGTATTTTCAAATAAAAAAATATATTTTAATTTCAAAAATAAAGATCAAGCAATTTACAAATACAAAACATTTTTCGAAGGAAAATTTGTAAATAAGAAATTAAATAAAAAATTATACAAATGCAATGTTTCTTGAAAATTTTTATTCTTTTAATTTAACTTTATTATATTTATTTATTTAACTACAATTTTTTGTTGTTGATAATTTCGTATTTTTACTACAGAGCGATTTCTAAGGAAATAATATTTTACTTTCACAAATATAATTCCTCATGATAACAGAAAATTCATTACTTAAAGTTATTTCTCTTCCGTATAAGAAATTGTTTTTAAGGATATTTTTCTTACAAGAAAATTGTTTGAAAAATAAAAAATTAATTAATTAAAATTTTTCCAATTAAATATACGTCTCTAAAAAATATGTTTAAAAGAGTTCTTCGACTGCGATGGTTTTTGATAAATTTTAAAAATTGGTTAAAACATTTTTTACTACATTTTAATTGTTCTTCATCAATTGTACCTGCTTGAAAAAAGGTTTCAAGAATACTGGAAGATTTATAATTAGTTATTAATAAAATCAAATAAAATTTAAATTTGGATTTGAAGAATTTATATAATTTCATAACTGAGATATTAACCAAAGAATAACACTTTAACAATTTCTACAAAATTTATTATTGAGGGTCAATATAATCCCACATTAATTGTTGTGGGCAATAAGTAATATTTAGGTGAAAACATATTTCAATTTTAAATAAAAAATAGTTGAATTCGACCAAAAAAGACAAACTTTGAACAAAATACATTAGGTTTAGAAGAAGATTTAAAATCTTAAACAATTTTTTGTTATGTTATGCTATTAAAAAATCATTCGATTTCAAAAAATATTTACAAGATTTAAACAATGATAGGGTATGCAACGGATTGTTTATATTTTAATTAATATAACTAATGAATTCATTGTTTCAATTCAATAACGAAATTAAATAATTATGCAACTACAATGTTTTTTGAAAAATTTATATTTTTCACTACAGTAACATTTAAAAACATTAATTAATTAATTGAATGTATTTTTAAAAAATGTAGTAAAGATATGAATTTTTCAAAAAACATTGTAGTTTCATAATTATTCAATTATGCTTTTGAATTTGAACAATGAATTGATTAATAATCTAATTATAATAATTAATATATAAATAATACGTTGCATACCCTATTATTGTCCTCGTCAAATATCGAAAATATTGATCTTGTGTTTCTTTCCTATTTTTATTTTAGATAATATAGATACTATGAAATATAAAACTTTTGTAATAATATTAATTATATATTTTCTTTCAAAAATTGCGTGAGAGAACAACAAAAATCGCGCGCGTACCGCGCTTTTTTTAGAGTAAAAATTAAAAACGTTGGATGACAAGTGCAAAATAAAAGATAAAAATGAATAATTACAATTTTAATTTTGTCCATTCTGAAAATGAAGGCATTAAAATGAAAGTGTAATTATTAAATAAAAAAGATTTTAAATAAAAATAAAAATTGTAGGAACAATGAAAAGTAAAACTTCAATTTTAATCCAGTTTCGTAGGACTAAAATACTGGTTTATGGAAAAATGTGAAATAAAGAATGGAAATTGAAAAGAATTGAATAAAAATTTAAATTTAGAATTTTAAAATTTTAAAGATTTTTCGGGTTTCAATCGTGTGCGAAACTATGAATGTTGCCGACGTTTCGTGAACATTGCAGTTCACTTCTTCAGGGCTGACCTGAAACTGAAGTTTCAGGTTATGTTGTTCTTATATATGTATTCTCTACGATGCCTGTGATTGGCCAGAGTGCCCCATGGTGGGGACTGCTTGCAAATTTGAACTGCATACCACCTCCAAAAAACTATTAAAACATCATCTTTTTCTATCAAAAACTCTCAGATTTGACATTTGGTCCACATTGGACAGCATATCATTTGACCAATCCCAACGGATTAAAGATTTTTGCACTGAGAAACAAAAAATAAAATTTGACAAATTACTTCCAGTAAAGCACGCACCATTAACTAATACAGTAAAAAACATCTCTAACCATCATCTCAGCAACGAAATGATTTCAGCCTTATCTAAAGGACATAATTTTGCAGTCGCCCCCTCCAAAATCCCAAAAGAAGAAATCATCAGTAATTTGGAATCCACAATATACACCCTTCCACCCGAAAAAGCAAATGACATACGACGTAGGACAGCCAACATTTTACGCGAAGCCCAACTTCCTTCCTCAAACTTAACAAAACAAGAAAAAACAGCTATTAAAGAACTCAATCAGAATAAAGACATCATAATATTACCCGCAGACAAAGGCAACACAACAGTAATTATGAATAAAGAAGACTATAACAACAAAATCATGGACCTTCTTACTGACGATACATATAAAAAGCTTAAAAAAGACCCCACAAAAACAATAACCAGAAAAACACAAAGCCTCCTAAAAGACTCAAATCTTGACAGTGATACAATATCTAAATTAAAACCTACTAATCCTATCTCTCCAAAACTTTACGGACTTCCAAAAATTCACAAAAACAACATCCCACTTAGACCGATCGTCAGCGCAATAAACTCTCCAACTTACAACCTAGCACGCTTTCTCGCCAAAAAACTTAAGCCTTTCACAGGAAACTCTATCACACACATCCAAAACTCTTTTGACTTCATCAGAAAAATACAACAAATTCACATTCAACCCCAAGACATCCTAGTAAGTTTCGACGTAGTATCTCTCTTTACAAAAGTACCAATCTCCGATACAATCGATATTATTAAATCATTTGCAAACCTCCCCTCCAATCTCACACCTTTAATAGAACACTGTCTCACTAATACCTATTTCTCTTTCAATAACCAATTTTACGAACAAACCTCAGGAGCAGCAATGGGATCTCCAATCTCACCTGTAATAGCCAACATTTTTATGGAAAATTTAGAAACTAAAATCTTTAACAAATCCAAGCTTAAACCGGAATTCTGGTGCCGTTATGTTGACGACACTTTTGTCATCTGGAGACACGGACTAGACGAACTAAACAAATTTTTCGATTTCATCAATCAAATACACCCTAATATCAAGTTCACTATGGAAATTTAACAAAACGGAAAATTACCTTTCTTGAACGTACTAGTTTATAAAAGATCTGATAACACACTAGGACATGAAGTTTACAGAAAACCCACGCATACAAACAGATACCTGCATGCCTCCTCCCACCACCACCCATCTCAAAAGCAATCGGTCATCAATTCCCTTGTATACAGAGCTGTCTCCATAACAGATAAAGATAACTTACAAAAGGAATTACAAAATGTTAAACAAATCCTAATACAAAACGATTACACAAACAAACAAATTAATAAAGCAATAAGAAAATACACTCAAGAAAATAAGTCAACACAACCTACTAAAGAAAAAGAGAGAAAAACAACCACCATCCTACCCTACATTCAAGGTATCACGGAACAAATAGGAAGAATTCTCAACAAACACAACATCCAAACTATATTTAAACCACCTGCAAAAATAGGACAACTTCTAAACAACCCTAAAGATAAAAAGGAACCTTTCAGTGATCCGGGAGTATATCAAATCCCTTGTTCTTGTGGTAAAGTTTATATTGGAGAAACCGGGAGGGCGGTAAGTCAACGTGTAAAGGAACATGAGAGTAAAGTTAGGCTAAAACATTTCACACAATCAGCAGTAGCTGAGCATCATATCGAAACAGGACATAGTATTTTATTTGACAAAACAACCGTCATTGCCAAAACGTACAATAAATTTCCAAGAAAACATAGAGAAGCAATCGAAATCTTGAAACACCCTAATAACATCAATAGGGACAATGGATATAATACCAATCCGATTTGGCTTTCCGTCCTCCCGGGTTTTTTAAAAAAGACTTGATTGGCCAATCAAGTTCAAGCAGTCCCCACCATGGGGCACTCTGGCCAATCACAGGCATCGTAGAGAATACATATATAAGAACAACATAACCTGAAACTTCAGTTTCAGGTCAGCCCTGAAGAAGTGAACTGCAATGTTCACGAAACGTCGGCAACATTCATAGTTTCGCACACGATTGAAACCCGAAAAATCTTTAAAATTTAAATTTATTATAATGAATCATCGTGAAAGTATCAAATCTATTAATTGAATAAAAAATTAAATAATTGATAAGTGTCACGCATGTGAAATATGAAAAATAAAAAGCTTAACTAAAATAATTATTCAAATGAAAAGTTTCCTTTTACCTGGAATGAAATTCGACCATCTCCATCCTTGTCGACGATGCTGAACATTTTTTTCACAAAAACAGCATCGGGCCTCATACCGAGAGCACTTGCAAATTCACTTTTTGAAAGTGATGTCCTCATAACAGTGACAACTTCACCACCATCACTGTCTTCAGATCTTCTACGTCTTTCCCCTGGCCTCAAACCAAACGTGAGAGCGTAGGCTTCCCGGAAAAACTATTTAAAAAAAATAGAACAATAAATTTTATTTGAGGAAAATTTGAATGTACTGTTTGAAAAAAAAAAATGGAATTTGAAAGGTTATAGCGTGGTACAGAATATAGATAAAAATAAATTTTTTAAAACTTATTATGAGTACCATTTTTTTAGGATTTTCAGATTTATCAAATAAGGTCTCATATCTGTGCGGAAACTATTTATGAATAATTTTCATTATGATTAATTGAAAATAGGTGCTATTTAGAATTCACTTGAACAATTTTGATGAACAGATTCACAATTTGGATATTTTTCCAGTAATATGTTCAATTTTTTATGGAATCAACTAAGAGCGTGTTTCCGCTGACTTTTCGCTATGATAATTTGCAAACTCGTAATAATTAATAATATTTTCAACAAGTTTCATAAAAAAATTCATAAACAGATTTTGAAAATGTTCTTCTCTTGAGACGATCGGACAATACTTTTACGCGTTTTCGAGCGTCGGGCTGGTTATTGCACCCGGCGCACAGTGAGTTTTTTTTTACAAGATTTTGTTCAAAATTCTGCTGACTGCTCAATTTTTGACCGATTCTAATAAATTTTATTTTTAAATACTCGTTCCGAATTATAATTTCATGTAGCACTGATACTTTTTTAGTTTTCTGCCTACATCAAACTCACAAACCTTAAACCCACAAGCCTCAAACCCACAAACCTCAAATGCACAAACCAAAAATCTCAAACCCACAAAAATTATACCTCAAACCCACAAACCTCAAACCCACGAACCTCAAACCCACGAACCTCAAACCTACGAACCTCAAACCTACGAACCTCAAACCCACAAACCTCAAACCCCCGAACCCGTAAACCCAAAAACCTCAAACGCACAAACCTCAAATCCACAAACTTAGAACTCCCAAGCCCATAAACCTACAAACCTCAAACTCACAAATCCATAAACCTGAAACCCCAAACCCACAAACCTCAAACACATAAACCTAAAACCACAAATCCACAAACAGCAAACCCACAAACCTCCAACCCACAAACCTCAGACCAACAAACCTCAAACTCCCAAACCCGTAAGCCCACAAACCTCAAACCGCCAAACTCGTAAACCCACAAGCCCATGAACCTACAAACCTCAAACTCACAAATCCATAAACCTAAAACTCCAAAAAGTACAAACCTCAAACAGATAAACCTAAAACCACGAATCCACAAGCCCACAAACAGCAAACCCACAAACCTCAAACCCATAAACCCTAAACGCATGAACCCATAAACCCTGAAGGTTGGTGGGTTGGTGGACTATTCTGCATGATGTACTTATATGTGGAGTTTTATGAACATGGGGTTTGATATTTGTGGGTTTGCTGTTTGTGGGTTTAGGTTTTTGAGGTTTGTGGGT
>CAKNXH010002112.1:8023-18403 GCA_932178445.1 Andricus quercusramuli | reverse complement strand
GGTTTTGAGTTTGTGGATTTGAGGTTTGTGCGTATGAGGTTTTTGGGGTTTAGGTTTGGGGGTTTGAGGTTTGTGGGTTTCAGGTTCGTGGGTCTGAGGTTTGTGGGTTTGAGGTATAATTTGTGTGGGTTTGAGGTTTGTGCGTTTGAGGTTTGTGGGTTTACGGGTCTGGGGGTTTGAGGTTCGTGGATTTAAGGTTTGTGAGTTTGAGGTTTGTGTGTAAAGATATTGCCGATTTCATGGTTTCAAAAGTTTCGAAATTTCGTGATTCAGCTACCTTGGCAAGTGCATATTTTTTAGGTTCGTTTTCTTTACAAAACTGAAAAATTAGCAGTGCTACATAAAAATTTAATTCGTTAAGAGTATTAAAAAAAATTATTAGAATCAGTCAAAAATTGAGCAGTCAGCAGAATTTTGAACAAAATTTGGTAAAAAAACTTACTGTGCGGCGTGCCAATTAGTGATTTCTTGTGGAGAAAGGTTTCTAGTGACCTAAATTTTCAAATATTCTTTTTTGGCATCCAGAGATCTGAAAAAATTATTACCTTGTTGATATGAACAAAAGTGTTTGGATATACAAAATGAACTACCAGCGGATAGTATCGGACCAACCAGTATCGGATTAAACGTTAAAGTTCAATAACAAAATTCCTTCAAAATCGTAATTTTCTTTATGTCTTTCTAGTATGATGATTCAATAACCACATATCCAAATCACTTCAACCACGGCTCATTCAACGTCGAATTTAGTAAGCTTTCAAATGAATAGAAATAAAAATTTTGTATCTATATTCTGGACAGATCTACCACCTTTCAAAGTCAAGGCTAATTTTCAATAGGTCATCCGGTTAGTGATCCGATATTATCCGTCAGTAGTGCATATTACTTCACTTTCTTTAAAAAAATGCCTCAATATAAAATAGTTTATCCCAAGAAAAAAAACATAGCATGTCTCATTCAATTAGTATCTTTTTTTTCTAGACAACGATTCTCTTAAGTTGAGTTAATCTCGACTTGATACGGATTCAGAAAATCCTACAAATTAATACCAATTAATTTGTGCTAATCGAATGTTGAGCGTTGTTAATCTGGATAAGTGAGTCTAACGACTCATAGTGGACATAAAAGGACAAAGAAGCGCTGCATGCTGACAGATTGAGTAATGGTTGTTTCATTAATTATATGAGCATTGAACAAGTACTGAATAAGATAGTTCATGATAATAGGTAGATGATTGCAAAAGGATTGCTAGCGAGAAGAATTAAAACTCAGCAGGATGATCACTGATCAATAATCAATGATCAATGATCAATAATCAATGATCAATGATCAAAATGATGAAAATTATCAATGATCGAACAATTTTTCTACTTCAGCTGTCTACCTGTTCCAACTTCTTCTGTCGGCGCTCCTTGGTTTCCGCTTTGGCTAGCATTATGTCTCGGTTGGTCTGTGTCAACGTAAAGTGCTTCTTATACGAAGATAGGAATGTCTCCAATTTCGCAATGAACTTTCTACGCGAGCTCAGGGAATCCAGTTCAAGGACGAGGTCGTAATCGCGAGGTATTCGCAACAGAACCAGTGCCTTGCGATGACCAGTTTCGCTTTCCTGAAATAATTAATGATCTTTTAGTGATGAGCCACTTTCCAACGACAAACAACTCGTATGACCGATCTCATAAATGAAATCGGGCAGTCTGAATCTGGTGATGACACAGAATTGTTTGGGGATCAAATATATTGTTTTTTGAATTTTTTAATTTGTCACATTTTGGAGAGGCCTCCTCAAAATGTCATGTCACACTGAAGCTGACCCCTCTTCCTATTTTTGATTACGAAATATAAAATTAATTTTATATAACCGTCAGTCGAGCAATGAATAATGAGTTAAAACTATTTGATACTAGTATGAGAATACTTTTAATTAAATTATTTAGACATTTTTTTCTCATATGAAAACATTGATATAATTTAAAGTTTATCTTAGATGCAGGATTAACTCAAAAGATTAGGGGCCGTTCACAAACACTTTCCCTCTTTCTTAAAGATTCTTCTATTTTAGTCAAACTTCTTTTTTTTTATATAAAATTAATCTTCTAGGTTGAAAATTCTTTTTTTTTGTTGTTTCAAGTTTCAACTTTTTTGTTAAAAATTGATTTTGGTAACTGGAGATTCATCGTATTTTTTTGAAAATTCATATTTTTAGTTCAAAATTCATCTACTTGGTTAAAAATTTGTTTGGTAGTCAAATTTCTTTTTTCGCTTAAATTTGAATTGAATAGAAACCAATAAAAAAAGTCTGCGTATTCTTGGTTAAAAATTATCTTCTTTAGTTGTAAGGTCTACTATTACATATTCGGTTCGAAATTCATTTCGTTTAGTTAAAAATTCTACTCTTTGGTTAATTTTTTTTATTATTTTCTTGAAAATGCAGCTAATCTGTTGAAAAGTCATATTTTGGTAAAAAATTTAATTAGTTAATTGAAAGTTGAACTACGCTGTTAAAAATTCATTTAGCTAGTTGAAGATTCATCTCAGTAGTTGAAAATTTAACTATTTAGCGACAAAATTCATTTTTTTTGTTTGAAAATTAATTTTCTTCACTGAAAATGTAACTATTCCATTTTTGGTTGAAAATTCATATTTTAACTTGAAAATTCATGTATTTACATAAAAAATCGTCTTTCTTTGGCTAGAAAAATCAACTGTTTTTAAAAAACTCATTTATTTTGTTAAAAATTTTTTTTTTTCGTTGAATTCAACTGTTTTTAATTAAAAATTAAAATATTTTTTAAAAATATTAACTGTTACATTTTTCGTTGAGAACTCGTTTTTCTAGTTGAAAAGTCCACAATTTGGTTTAAGGTTGAACTACTTTGTGAAAAATAATTCTTTTTGTTTGAAAATACATCATTTTAGTTAAAAAATCTTATTTTTGGGTAGGAAATTAACTTTTTTGTAGAAAATTCATATTTTTGGTTGAATATGTTAGTAAAAACGAAGTCTTTTATCTGAAAATATAGCTATTCCATTGTTGATTGGAAATTGAACTATTTAGTGAAAAATTCAACTATTTTCTTCAAAATTCATCTTTTTTAATTTAATTTAATTGGTTAAAAATTCGTTTTTTTGTGAAAATTTGTTTTTAAACTGAAATTTAACGAATTCATTTATTGATGAAAATATATATTTTGAGTTGAAAGTCCAACTGTTTCGTTGAATATTAATATTTTTTTTATTGATACTTCTTTTTCGTTTGTAGAAAATTGATTTTTGTAATTGAAAATCCATAATATTCAGTTGAAAATTTTTTTTTTTTCCCTGAAAATTCAACTACTTGTGAAACTTTTTATCTTTTTTGTTCACAAATTAAGTTATTTGGTGCGGAATTTCTCTTCATTGGTTGAATTGAACAGATTTTTATTTAAAATTAAAATCTTTTTCTGTTAAAATATCAACTATTGCATTTTTCGTTAAGAATTCATCTTTTTTTTGTAAAAAATTTAACTATTTTGTTGGAAATTATTTTTTTCATTGTAAGTTAATTTTTTTAAACTGACATTAAACTATTTCATTTTTGATTGAGAACTTAGCTTTTTCAGTTAAAAATTTAACTATTTGGTTAAAAACTTATCTTTTTTAGTTGAAAATTCAAAATTTTTGTTATAGTTGAAAATTGAACTATTTGATTGAAAAATTCATATATTTTGTTGAAAGTTCACTTTTCCAGTAAAAAAAAAACAATTTTTTTAACTGAAAAAGTTAAAGTGAAATCTTTTTTTTTAATCTCTGTTTTTAAGGTGAAAATATAATTTTTTGTGTTTAAAATTTAACAATTTTGTTAGAAAGTCATTTTTTTAGATTTGAAATTAGCTTTTTGTTGAAAATTCATATTTTCGGGTTAAGCTTACAACTATGTATTTTGTTGAAAATTCGTCTTTTTCAGTTAAATTCAACTGTTTTTTATTACAAATCAAAATCCTTTTTGATTCATAATTTCAGTTTGGAAATTAGTTTTTTTAATGAAAATTCAACTATTTCATTTTTGGTTAAAAAACATCTTTTTTTATTGAAAATTCATTTTTATGGTTGTAAATTAATCTTTTTGAAAAGAAAATTAATCTGCTTAGTTAAAAATTCATCTTTATAGGTTAAAAATTAACTACCTTGTTGAAAGTTGAACTCCTTTGTTAAAGTTTTTCCTTTGTTTATGATTCATTATGTTAGTTGAAAATGTATTGATTTATTTGAAAATTTCACTATTTTCTTGAAAATTCGTCATTTCAGGTTGCCTTTTTACTGTAAATGGATATAGATGATATTAAACAATTAAAAAATAAAACATTTTTTGTTTGTATTTTTGTCTAAACTTTCTATTGTTGATAAAAAATAATTCGATTTTGAATAATATTTACAATATTTGAACAATAATACGATATATTGGAATTTTTTACTGGAAATCGTTTATTTAAAAAAAAAGTTATTTAACTTGAAAAATTGAACACACAGTTTTGAACAACTTTAGGTTATTTTAGGATTTTTCGTCAATATTGTTATTTTTTAACAAAAAAGCAACATTTTGATTGTCTATATATTATACAAAAATATTATGAATTAATTCTGAAGTTGAATTATCAATTATCGAAAAGATTTTTCTTACTTTTCTTTTTCATAATTTTATAGATGATAAATATTATAGAATACAACAATTTTGTGTTAATATTGATTTTATATTTTAATTTAAGAATTGTGTAAGACAAAAAAATCGTTTTGTTTTCTATTAATTTAAATTTTGAAGTTCTTTTAAGGTTTTGACTTTCAAGGCCAAGAGAAAGAAATCTCAGAAGATTTGATGGTATTTTCATGTTTTTCTAGAATTAAATTGGAATTTTTTAAATTGATTCAATCAGGGTCTTCGATCTCTGCTTGATCTTCCAAAAGAGGTATTGTTTTGTTCTTAATGTCTTCTATTCTCAATTTGGAGGAGGAAAACTGGTTTTAAATACAAGTGGATCTTGAGCCAATTCCTTGAATGATTTTCTAATGACTCTAATTTAGGGTAAGACGTAAAACTGTTTGGATTGTAATTTAAATTTCTGATTGAATCACAAAAAGAAATCTCTTCGAGAACTTTATCTGATTAAACGAAGCCAGAAAAAACGTTATGTTCTTCCAAATATTATTTATTTTAATATTATTTATTATTATTATACCCTCAACTCCCGATATAAGACCTCCCGGTTGATTATATTCTTAGAACCGATGGCCTCCGCAGTTTTTTAATGAGAGGAGCCGCGGGGCCGAAAGAGAGGATGTGCTTAGTCAAGCGTGACAAGCAGCCTGATAGTCGTACTCTCAGCGCGTTAGTTGCGGATTTCATGTGGCACAACGGTTCATGTTTACGTTTGCATTTCCCCGATTTAGGATCAAGGCCGAGGCAAACCATGCCCGAAACACGTCTTATATCGGGAGTTGAGTGTATTTTTATATTATTTTCAGAATTAATAAATAATATTTAGATCCCCAAACTGGAAAATAATTTATATAAAAATTAAATACCTGAGATTCTTCAATACTGATAGAGTTGACATTGGTAAAGTCCAAAGTCCTGAGATTTTCGCCCTTTCTATCAACAATATGGAGTGCAGCTTCCGGTCCAAATTTCACTTTCACTAATCGTCGATGATTGGCATGCAACCATTCTCTAACAATCATTTTGTCCACATAAAGACGACCTACGTCCCTTTGTTTTCGAAGCGCTTCCTGAAGAATTCTCAATTTTCTTCTACGCTTATTTTGCAATTTGACTAGACCATATCCTGCAGCGGCGCACACAAATGGTACCAGGCAGAGGAAAAGGCAGGCATTAATATACATCATTTCACTTCCCTGAAAAAATTTATAATTATGGAATTTTTTTTTTTTAATCAAGGTGACCGCAAAACTTCATTTTCAAAATTCCATGATTTTTCCCTGATTATTTTTTGCCATTAATACTTGAAGACGAAAATTCTAAACTTGTAACATTAAATTTTTTTTTTAATTTGTTGAATCTTTTATAAATGGAATGAAGCAATTTTTAATTTTTAGTGTATTATTCTTAGGGCTGCCACAGCCCATAAATTACTTGAAAATAGTAAAAAAACGTTACCAAAAGTAACTCATTTTTAACCCAAAAAGTGACTGAAGATGGTAAATCTGCATTCATAATGTGACTAATGTCGAATTCTGATCAATTTCGTCGAATTCTTTGGAATTCTTTTGAGTTATTTCGAATTCTTTTGAATTCTTTTGAATTCTCTTGAATTCTTTTGAATTCTTTTGAATTCTTTTAAATTCAAAAGAATTCGAAAAAATTGATAAGAATTCCAAGTGAATTGAAACGAATTCAAGATAAATTCATAAGCCTTTAGAAGAATTCAAGTTTAATTCAAAAGAATTCGAATGAATTAGAAAGAATTAAAAAAATTCCGTTGATTTCAGTAGAATTGATGTGAGTTTAGAGGAGTTTAAAAGAAATCAGAAGAATTTAACTACATTCATAAAAATTCAAGGTGAATTGAAAAAAATTCAAGGTAAATAAAAAAAAAATCAAGATAAATTGAAAAAAAATTAAGGTGAATTAAAAAAAATCAATTGAAATGAAAACAAATAAGGAACATCGAAAAATTCATTAATTTCAGTAAGTATTAAATGAGTTTAGAAAAATTCAAGTGAATTTAAAAGAATTTGATGAAAATGAAATGAAATGAATTAATTATAAATGAGTGAATTTAGAAGAATTCAGATGAATCAAAAAATTCAAGAAAGACTTTGAAAGAACCCAAGATAAATTAATATGAATTCAGGATGTAATCCAAATTAATTAAAATAAATTCCAAAAAATATTTAAAAAAGCTCTTCAAATCTTTCAACCCCTAAGAAATTCCTCACTTCTTGTCGATAAAGTCCTTCAAATTCATTTAAATATTTTGAAACGACGTGAAATTGTATTAAATCTGATGATATTTCATGAAATCTAAATAAATTTATTTAAATACTTTGAGAGCTTTTAAAATCCTTTGAAATTCTTAAAATCTTCAAAAATCTTATGAATACCCTTGGAATCTATTCAAATACCCTAAATCCTATAAAATCTATAGAAAACCCTTGAAAATTTTTAAGCAATTTCTGGAAATCTTTTAAAATACTTAGAAATATTAAAATCCTCAGAAATCCCGTTAAATTATTGAAATCAATTAAAAATTCCTTGGAATTCTTAGAAAGAATCTAAAATATATTTTTAATTTCAATTTACGCTGAAATAATATTCAATTACTCTAAAATATTTCAAATCCTTTGAAATCACTTCAAATTCATAAAATCATTAAAAAAATTCTTGGAATCTTTTAAAATACACTAAAATATTTTAGGTCATTTAAAATCCTAATGAGTCACTCAAATCAATTAAAAAATTCCTTGGAATCTTTAAAAAATACCCTAAAGTATTTCAAATTATTTAAAATCCCATTAAGTTACAGAAATAAAATTTAAAAATTCCTTGGAATCTTTTCATAACCCTAAAATATTTCAAATCGTTTGAAATCCCTCTAAATTAATAATATCAATTAAAATTTTCTTGAATTCTTTTAAAATACCCTAAAATCTTGAAAATTTTTTTAAATCCCTTGAAATTATTATAATCGATTGAAAATTCCTTGGAATCTTTTAAAACCCCCTAAAATATTTCAAATCGTTTGAAATCCCTCTTAATTAATAATATCAATTAAAAATTCCTTAGATTCTTCTAAAATACCCTAAAATCTTGAAAATCCTTTGAAATCCCTTGAAATTATTATAATCGATTAAAAATTACATGGAATATTTCAAAAATATCGTTAAATATTTCAAATCCTATAAAATCTTTTGAAATCACTTAAAGCTTTTTAAATCTCTTAAGTATTCCTTGGAATTCTCAAAATACCTTACAATTGTTTAAATACTTTACAATATATCAAATCATTTGAAATCCCATTCAGTTATTGAAATCTATTGAAAATTCCTTGGAATCTTTCAAAAGACCCTAAAATATTTCATATCGTTTAAAATCTTTTGAAATACCTTGAAATTTTGTAAAGCTCTTAAGTATTCCTTGGAATTTTTAAAATAACTCACAATATTTTAAAGCTGAAATAATTTGAAATCCCTTCAAACGTTTTGAAGCTCTTGAAAATTCCTTGGAATTTTTAGAAATACCTTGAAATATTTAGAAACTTTTAAATATCTTCAAATTGTTGAAATCTATTACAAATTTCTTGAAATATTTGAAATACGCTAAAATATTTAAAATATTTTTAATTTTGTTGAAATTCTTAGAAACTTTTCAAGGCTTTTGAAAATTCCCTAGAATCCTTTAAAATTCCCAAAAATCTTTAAAATCATTTGAAATACCTTCAAATGATTGAAATCTATTTAATTTTTTTTTGTAAATCTATAAAAAATACCCTACGATACTTGAAATATTTTGGAATCGCAATAATTTACTGAAATTATTAAAAAAATTTTTGGAATTTTTAAAAATAGCCTGAAATATTTTCGAGCCTTTTAAATCTTTTGAAATCCCTTGAAACGTTTTGAAGCTCTTGAAAATTTCTTGCAATTTTTAGAAACACCTTCAAATATTTAAAATTTTTTGAATATCTTCAAATTGTTAAAATCTATTACAAATTTCTTTTAATAATTGCAATACGCTAAAATATTTCAAATCTTTTGAAATTTGTTGAAATTCTTAGAAACTTTTCAAGCCTTTTGAAAATTCCCTAGAATCCTTTAAAATTCCCAAAAATCTATTAAATCATTTGAAATCTTTTCAAATTATTGAAATATATTAAAACTTTCTTGGACTAAAGTTTTATTACAAAAAAAGCATTGTATTCAATAAAGTGTCTACAGTGACCTCATCTTAAAGAAGTGGCTTAAAAGTTATTTGAGAAAAAAAGTGACTAAAAGGTACTACGTAGCAGCCCTGATTATTCTTAACAGTTACCTGAAATGCTTCTTACAGAAATCGAACTAAATAATTTTAATTTAATTATTTTCAGATTCTACTATTCATTTTCCAATTTTCATGCTGTAAAACTGATTACTTCCTTTTGTAATTTCTCAAATAAATAATAAAAATGCAATAAAGAATAAGTTTCTTTGTTGCAATCTAATCAGAAGGTGTAATTTCCAATTTGCAATTAACTAGGTTTAATTCTAACTTGATTGCGCTAAAGTGCAGATAGAGTTTCTAATAAAAATTGCCTTCCGCTTTCACAATTCGTAGCGCTCAGGTGAAACGTCAAATAGATTTTCCTGCATTGCATAAGCGATGAAGAATCCAAGAAGATATAAGAGAAATTGGAATAGCCGCTGTAAGTGGTTTTACCTCGAAGTAGTCGTAACGTTGAAATGGCACGCAGGAATCAAGCATTGAAGCCTTGAGTTGAAAGGGCTGTGGACATGGGTCCTTTTCCGTCCAAACGAATAATTTTCGTTGGATTGCATCTGGATTGATGGAAGTCGTGTTGGTAATCACGTCCCACAAAGTTACACGACGTATATCCTCAATTTCACTCTTGGTGAAAATTCTATAAAAAAATTCAATATTTTTATTAGAAAAATTATATTCATGAATGGGAACAACTGAAAAATACCAAATAATAAAATTCCCGAATTATAAAATTCCTTTATTTAAACTATCCAATTTTTTTGATAAATATTATTTATTCATTAGAAAGAAACAGTAATAAAATATTTGTATCGAACAAAATTATTTTTCATGTTCAGAGTTTCTAAAATTGTTTGAAATTAAAATAACAATAATTGAGAAAAATATACTTCTGCTGGATGAAAATGTTTTTAATTATTGTTATTTTAATTCAAAAATTAATTTTAGAATCTTTAAACATTAAAAATATATTCTTTCTATAAACAAATTTTATTATTGTATTTTTATTAAATAAATAATATGCATAACAAATTTAATTGTTGAAATTTGGGAATTTTATAATTCAGCAATTTCCCGTCGGAAATGTTCAAATTCGGCAATATTATAAACTGTTCGGGAATTTTATTATATTATAAAAAATTATAAAATTATATTCTATCAAAAATTTATTTTATTATTCTATAAAAATTTCAATATTTTTATCAGCAAAATTTTATTCATGAATGGGGACGACTGAAAATCCCGAATAAAAAATTCCTTAAATTAAACTATCAAATTTTTTAAATAAATATTATTTATTCATTGAAGAAAAACAGTAATCAAATATTTTTATAATAAACAAATTCTTTTAATGTTCAAAGGTTCTAAAATTGTTTGAAATTAAAATAACAATAATTGAGAAAAATATA
>CAKNXH010002110.1:126547-149363 GCA_932178445.1 Andricus quercusramuli | reverse complement strand
TTGATATTGTTTCAGTCAACAATTTGAAAATTTGAACTTTTTCAATTAAGGAAAAGAACAATGGCTTAATATTTAGAAATATTTGACCGTTTATTTATAATTAGTAATCATAAATCAAATATTCAAAACTAAAAAAAAAGAGTAAACTTCGAACTCTCCAATTTTAATTGTTCTATTTAAAGAAGTTTAATTTTTAAGTAAAATACGTAGAAGTTTTGGAAAGATTCAATTATTCGTAACGAAATTTTGGTGCAAATAGCCCATCGCTTAATTTAAAATAAAATATAGATTTTTGCAAATTTCGAATAAAAAATTTAAAAGTTTGTTAAGAATGGTGAAAGGCTTCAAAATAATAAAAATCATTTTCTTAAGATTCCTAGGAAAATTAAAAACGATTTTTTCATTTTGAAAAATTAATTTTAAGAGAATATTTAAAAGGTTTCCAAACGTGTCAAAAATGAATGTGGAAGATTTTAATTTCTGAAAAAATTTCAAGAATAGTTTAAAATTTGAAAACATGTAAAACAACATGTACATTTTTCAAGATTTTGAAATAAAATTTGGAAGCTTTTTACGGATTTTTAACTTATTTAAAATAAAAATAATTTAACTTCTAATTTAAGAAATGTTCACTTTATAAAAAATGTAGTTGTTCAATTTTTAATGTTTCTAGCTTAAAATTATTTGCAGAACAGTTTTTATTGCTTCAAATGGAACAATTCTTAGCTTCGGAGTTCGAATTTTTTGCTTTCATTGGCCGCGAAAAATGTTGTCGAAGCGGGAAATGACCGGGAATTTTTTTCATTGATTAAAACGGCCACCCTGTTTCTACAATTATTTTATTTAAAAGAATTTATAAACGTAAAATCCGAATTACATCAAAATACCTCTAAATTCATCACTGACCGCGACTTAGCAACAACAGTTGCTGACGTCCATGAACATTTTGATGAAATTACAGATATTCCAAACGACAGCAATTGTTGAATGGATGACACAGCATTCCTGAATGCAGTTAGGCGAATGAATAAATGCCAAAAAGATCTCTTTATAAAATATTTCAATAGGCTCGCCAACAAAGATGCAAGCAAACGTCACATTCAACATTTTCGTTACCTATTGAACGAGGAATTGCTCGAATATATCGCACTTTGAATGAATTACAGCTTCAAACTGAAATGACCGGGAATTTAATTTAAAACCCGGCAATTCTCTTCTGATCGCAGAAAAATTCAGGTTTTAATCATTTTAACAATTTTTGTCAATTTAGAAAAGTGATTTCTACTTTTTCTACAGTCGCAGGGCATATGAGTGTGTTTATTAGGTTGCGGATTTATTTACGGTTTATGGATCTTAGATTTTTCAGATTATCTCAGTTTACTCTAATTAAATCGTAATTTATTATTGAATTTTTTTATTTTTCATTATAAGAAGAACCTTTTATAATTTTTTGCTCTGAGAGTTTTTTCGTTCACCTAAGTTTGATAATCGAATTGATGATTTTTCAAACATACAGAAACAATCATTTTCTCAATTTTTCCAAAAAATGGATTCATAACGTTTGATTCGCTTACTCTTAATTTATCCTGACTTGGAGCAGAGAATTTTAGAAAATAGTTATCGTTTTTATTCTAGGAATTTCACTTGGAACAGGCAATTTTTGACGTGGAACAGGAATTTCTTTCAAGAATCATAATTCGGATTTGGAAAAAAGGAACTTAAAAGAATCCCTGTTCCAGGTCAGCATTTGTCACTGAATTATAATAGAAAATTTTGTTACATTGTTCGTTGCGAATTCAACTTCCTTTAGTTAAAAATGCAACTACTTGGTTAAAAGTTAAACTCTTTTGTTAAAAATTTTTTTTTTTTTTTTTGTTGAAGATTCATCATTTTAATTTAAAATTCATGTCTGATTGAAAATGTAACTACTTTGTTGAAAATCAATTTTTTTAACTAAAAATGCAACTATTCCAGTAGAAAATGTATCTATTTTGCTGAAAATTCCTTTTTTTTTGTTAAGAATTAGATTTTTAAGAGAAAATTTAACTATTCTATTTTTTGTTAAAAATGTATCTTTTTTTGAACCATCTGTTTGAAAATGTACTTTGTGAAAAATTCGCCTTTTTTGCAGAAAATTAATCTTTAAGGTTGAGAATTCATCTTTTTGGTATACAACTCAAATTTTCCAGTTGAAAATTCATCAGTTTGGTTAAAAATTAATTCCTTCAACTGCAAATTTGAATGTCCATTTTTGATTAAAAACTGATCTTTTCTTGTTCAAAATCCTACAATTCGGATGAAAATTTGTCTTTTTTAATTGAAAATTTAACTATTTCGTTGAAAATCCACATATTTTGTTAAAAATCGATTTTTTTCGTAGAAAATTATCTTTTTCTTTGCAAGTTAATCTTCTTGTTTAAAAATTCTTTTCTGCTAAAATTTTAAGTATGTATTCTAGGTGAATATTTATCAGTTTTAGTTGAAAATTCATCTTTCAGGTTGAAAATAAAATTACTTAGTTGAAAGTTAAACTCTTCTGTTGAAAATTAATTTTTTTGGTTTAAGATGCATCATTTTAATTAAAAATTCATTTCTTTGGTTGAAATATGAGTTACTTGATTGAAAACTTATTTTTTCTTTGAATGAAAGGGATTTTTTTGCCGAAAATTTAACTATTTTTTTGAAAATTTGTTTCTTTTTTGGTCGAAAATTATTTTGTTTTTTAAACTGAAAATGTAACTATTATTCCAGTTGAAGATTCATTTTTTGACTAAAAATTTCATTATTCAATTTTTGGTTGAAAAATGATATTTTTTAGTTGAAAATTTATATTTTTTAGTTGAAAATTTATATTTTTTAGTAAAAATTAATGTTTTTTAATTTTTTTTTTGAAATTTCAACTATTTCAGTTAAAAACTCATCTTCCTGGTTTAAAATTCAACTATTCCAATTGAAAATTCATAATTTTAGTTGAAGGTTCATCAGTTATGTTGAAAATTGAACTATTTTTTTGAAAATCCTTTTTTTTTGTTGAAATTTAATTTTTCCAACTGAAAGTTTAATTATTCCAGTTTTTGTTGGAAATTGATCTTTTTTAGTGGAAAATTTAAGTATTTGTTTCAAAATTCATTTATTTTTCAATTTTTTGCCCCGTTGTGTCAAAGGGTGTTTAGAATGAACGTCATGAATTGTAGGTCTGGTAAAATACCTCAAAAACTTGAAATGCTTTCAAATCCCTTGAAAGCTATAGAAATTCCTTAAAATCTTATGGAATCTTTTAATATCTTTTGAAATTCTACCAATCCCTTAAATATGACGAAATCCCTGAAGTCTCTGAAATCTGCAGAAATCCCTTTAAATTTTTCTTTATTCCCTAAAATTTTTCTAGCAATCCCTTGGACTCTGTACTAGGGGAAACCTCCCTACAGTGGATAATCATTAATTAAAAATACTAATATATATAAAATAATTAATTTAATTTAATTAATAGTGGCTATATGTGTTCATAAATTAAAATTATTTTTCATTTATTTGTGCTAAACGACTTCTTTCATTTTTCTCACTAGTTCTTATTTAAAACTTAAAGAAAAACGATTTTAATGAATATCAAATTTGTAAAAACGTTGCAATTAACAATATTTCAATTTTTTAAAGATTCAAATAGCCATCCTGAAAATACAAGGTTAAAGTATAATAATAAAATGATTGGAATTTGGTTTTAGGGGGAGGTGGAGCAAACAAGCAACACGTCACTACCAAAAACACAGCAAAGCTGGATCGTGAAACTGAGGAATTAAAACACGAGACAGTCCCTCTGGATCTGGGAAAACTAATTCAACAGGGTCGTCAGAATAAAGGTCTTTCTCAGAAAGACTTGGCAACGGTATGATATCCAGAGTAGTCACTAAACCGATAATTTTTGTGACTGGGAAATGACAGTGAATTTATTTTTCATCGGGAATTTTACAAATTTTTGGAAGGAAAGTATCCAGTTATAGTAAACTTTCACTTATTTCAACGGTCTTGTAACGTACACGACCAATTATTTTAAGGCTGGAGGGGCCCCCACCTCTATCGCGAGTGTTCAGGTTATTTTTGTCAAGCGACGTTCATTGGCTGTCCCGGCTTTATATCGATGCGCCCCCTGTAAGCAACTTTAAGTCATAAAGGAATGTTATAACAGTATAAAGGAATATTAATATTTTTAAAGTGTAGAATGCATTTAAGCAATTCTGTTTCTTCATCCTTCTATGGGTTGAAAACCTTTCAGTTTCACGAAATACAATCAACTGTCCGAAATTTGAGGTTAGAGTACCCGATCTGACACACTAACCTGACTGAGAAAATACATTCTACACTTGAGAAATAGTACTATTCGTACATTTATGACTTACTTTTACGCTTAGAATATTTTCTCCACAAATTTGTCTGCATTCCCATGATGTCATGCTAAAATACTCAATTCAAACCAACGAGGGCTTCCCGTTCTTCGGGCCTCTTTTTAATTGGTCAGCCACCGACGCGGGCGTGACCGTACAAGGACCGTGGTGGGAGGTGCTCAGTTCAAATAAGTACGTTTAGGGAGGTTCAAATAGGTGGAAGTTCAAATAAGTGGAAGTTTATTGTACTTACGAAATTAAATATCGAATATTTATGAAATAATTCAGCTTACAATGCGTGATTCTGAAATCTTTGGCTTTAAAATTTTCCATGTTAGATCTTAAAATTTATATATATACATACATTATTATATATTTATACATTTTCATTATTTTCAATTTAGAGTATTTGTGCCAAAAATCAGATCTCTGAAAAACAGTTTTTCTATGATTTTAGGAATCAAAATAATATTACCAGGCCTCACAGACCGGCCCCTATATCCCCTATTGTACCCTATATTCAGTTGAGGTCCCTAAAGTACCCTATTTACAAGATTTGATAGATATTTTACACTTTTCTTTGAATAAATAACTCATGGAATAATCACTAGATATTCAATATATATTCTATACCTATTTCTGAATTTTTTTAAATTATTTCGAAATATATCAGGGTATTTTAAAAGATTCCGAAAAATTTTGAATAGAATTCAATAACCTGGAGGGATTTTAACGATTTTAAGGTATTTTTAAAAATTCTAAGGAATTTTCAAGAGCTTTTAAAAGTTTCAAGGGATTTCAAAGAATTTTAAATATTCCAGGGGATTTTAAAAGATTTGAAGGGATTTTAAAGCGCTTGAAATATTTTAGGATAAAGAATTTTCTAGAATTTCGGAAGAAATGGAACGATTTTAGAGGTCCTGTAAGGTTTTAAGATATTTTAAAAGATTTCTTGGTATTGTATAAGGTTTCCGACGATTTTAATTATTTTAATGGTTTTTTAAAACTCTCAAGGTATTTTAATAAATTTTCCTGTATTTCAGGAAATATCAGATTTTATAGAATGTCAGGAGATTTTATAATATGTTAGTGGATTTTAAAGAATTTACTCACTTGAATTCTTCTAAATTTGTTAGATTCTACTTAATTAAATGGATTTATTTAATTTTTTTAAATTTCTGTTTAATTGATCCTGAGGATGAATTGATTAAAAAAATAAAAGTATTTGAAATATTTTAAGGTATTTTAAAAGATTCCAATGCATTTTGGAGAGATTTAAATCATTTTAAGGGATTTTAAAATTTACTTTTCTGAGATAAGTATGGTTACTATTTTACTATTTTTGTAAGTTTGAACAGTTCTGAGCCCTGAATATTCCAAATTCATCAACTGCAATGTTAAGTGTTCTAACTTGAGCAATTTTTTGTAGAGCGGAGTGAAAATGCTAAAACAAATTAAATCGTGGGAGCTGAGGGGAAAAAACTTGTAGGTTGGCATACGACAAAAGTGGGGAAAAAATTCTAATAAGTAAAATTTAATGATTTCAAATTCAAAATATTTCCTATTGGCTTAAAAATTATGACGAATTTGTTATATTTACAACTTCGACTAGTGAACAATAAAAAAAATACGAAATTTAAAAATAAATGTTTTGCGCTGTAACCATTTTTTAGAAAATGTGCAAAAACATGTTGTTTTTTTTATTGATTTATCTGTACACATTAAAAAAAAAGTTGAATATGTCGAACCTGAAATTCAGTCAGCTTGAAACAAAGAAACATTTTATCATTTTGCTTTTTGGGAAAAAAAACTTTTGTCGTGACTTAGGATTTTTGAGATTTCATATTTTTTTGCGATTTTGGAACGTTATACGAAAAAATTTATTATTGAATTTATTATTTCCCATGAATAAAAAATAATGACATGTTTTTTTTTGCTTCCAGCTGAAGAAATTTCAGCTTCGAATACATTCAAAAAACATGTTTTCGTACATTTAAACAATTTTTTAAATTAGGCAAATTTTTTTTTTAATTTTTCAAATTTCAAATTGTAAATTTTAAAAAGAGAACAGAAGATATTAACCGATTTCAAACATTTTTCTTTACTTATTTTAGATATAGGACCACAAATTGCTTCCCTCGGCTCAAACGATTCTACTAATTTTAGCATTTTTACTTCGCTCTACTGAAGAGGGTATTTTTAATTTTACATTGAAAGTATTATTAATTATAGTAAAGAAGAAATGACAAATTTTGGAAAGAAATATTAGTGAGAACGATGTCAAACATATCAAAATTGTGTATTTAACTAATTTTATTTTGTTCTCGGACTTTTTTATATCACTGAATGGATTTCCAACGACCTAAGTAAATCCAATTTTTAGAAATAAATTCTTTAATGGCAGAAATCATTGAAAAATCATTGAAAATTATTTAAAAATATAACATTTCTTATAAAAAGATTGTTCTTTTCGACATATAAAAATAAATTTTCAATTTTCCCCTTTTTTTGTGAGAAAATCACCCTATTTCCCCTATTTTGAGCTTCATTTGCGCTGTGATCCCTGTTATAGACTAAAGAATAACATTTTAAATATACATTGAATTTCGTTTTTAATACTTGAAAAATTGTATGAAAATATTTTTTTTAAGTATGTGTCACTATTTACACTACTTTTGATATCTAAAGTGAGTCCGAGGCCTGAAAATGAGAAACAAATTAAGTATTGTCGAGTCATCTCTTAAAAAGTACGAGTAATGAAATTTGATATTATTTTCTGTTTCAGAAAGTAAATGAAAAAACACAAGTGATAAACGACTATGAGGCCGGTCGTGGAATTCCAAATCAGTTGGTGATTGGCAAGATCGAAAAAATACTTGGAATGAAATTACGGGGAAAGGATCGTGGGTGCCCCTTGGTGGCCCCCGGGACAAAGAAGTGAATCTCGGGGGAATGATGTTTACTTTTCAGCATTAAAATCGGTCCTGCAAAACCCCATGTATAATCGACGACTTGTCATTCGTTATACTTTCCCCACGGTTATTTTGATATTCTCTATAACGTAGGTTATTGCGATGTTAATTGTGTCTATACATATGAAATACAAATTTTTATAGAATATATAAGTCTCAATTACGAAGTAGTCACTGCAAAGCAAGATTACGTTACGTGTCCTGCTCAAACGTCTATACATATATGTGAATCAGTAACAAGAATATTATTTATACGAAAAGTCCGCAATAAAGACTAATAATTTATGTTATGTTTCGAACCTGATTTTGCATTTTTAACCCGCTCAGGGAATAAGGGGCATTTTAAATAATTGTGAAATTTGATGTTTTTTAATTTTAAGTTTTAACATTTTTAATTAAAATGGTTTTAACCCGTTTATAAAAGATACTGTGTTCAAAATGTTACTATAGCTTTAGATTCTGATCTTTGAATATTAATGATCAAGGGAAAATTATGGAATATTTCAGTGCAAATAAGCAATTTTTCAATTTATTTGACAATTTTGTTATTGTTCTGAATGTGCTCTTTAATTTGGAATAGTTATATTGGCATAGTTCTATAGAATTTCTCCATTAAATATAATTGAATCAGATAAGAAACAAGTAATTTAATTAACTGTAATGCACAAATTCGTAAATTAATATCGCAATTTTAAAAAACTCTCGGCTTAAGAATAGATTTAATTGACTCGTATTTATTATTTTTGTGACAGTTACTTTCTCTGGACGATTATATTTTTAGTTAGCATATTTATCACTTAGGTACAAAATTAATTTTCTTATTGAAAATTCAACTAAAACTATTTTTGGTGGAAAATTTATCTTTTTGTGTTGAAAATTCGACTATTTTAGAAGAATCAGATAACTTTTTTGTTGAAAATTAATATTTTGTTGTTGAAAATTCAAATGAAATCTTTTTTGGTTAAAAATTCAACTGTTTTGGTACAAAAGTAACAAAAATTAACAAAACAAAATCTTCATTGGTAGAAAATTCATCTTTCTGATAGAAAATTAACTTTCTTCTTCAAAATGCATATTTTGTTGTCGAAAATTCAAATACAATCTTTTTTGGTAGAAAATTCATCTTTTTGCGTTGACGATTCAACTATTTTTGTAGAATATTAACTTGTTTGTTAAAAAAATATTATTTGTTTGAAAATTCACATTTTTTTGTTGAAAATTCAAATGAAACCTTTCTTGATTAAAAATACAACTATTTTGGAAGAAAATTATTTTTCTTGTTGAAAATTCATACTTCGTTGTTGAAGATACAAGTAAAATATTTTTTGGGTTGAAAATTCAACTATTTTAGCAAAATATTAATTTTTTTGGTTAAAAATTATAATTTTGTTGGTTGGAAATTTACATTTTGTTGTTGAAAATTCAAATGAAATCTTTTTTGATTAAAAAATTTAATTGTTATATTAGAATAATAAATTTTTTGTCGAAGATTCATATTTTATTGTTGAAAATGAAACTAAAATCTTTTTTCTTAGAAAATTCATCTTTTTGGATTGAAATTTTAACTATTTTAGTAGAATATTAACTTTGTTATAGAAAATTAATATTTTTTGGTAGAAAATTCACAGTGTATTGTTGAAAATTGAAATGAAATCTTTTTTGATTGAAAATTGAATTATTTTAATAGAATATTAACTTTTTTGTTGAAAATTCATATTTTGTTGTTGAAAATTAAACTAAAATCTTTTTTCGTAGAAAATTCATCTTTTTTGGGTAGAAAATTTATCCTCTTGGGTAGAACATTCATATTTTTGGATTGAAAATTTAACTATTTTAGTAGAATATTAACTTTTTTTGTGGAAAATTAATATTTTTTTGGTAGAAAATTCTCATTTTGTTGTTGAAAATTCAAATTAAATCTTTTTTGGTTGAAAATTCAAATGTTTTGGTACAAAATTAACTTTCTTCTTGAAAATTCAAATGAAATCCTCATTGGTAGAAAATTCATCTTTTTCGTAGAAAATTAACTTTCTTATTCAAACTGCATATTTTGTTGTTGAAAATTTAAATGCAATCTTTTTTTGGTAGAAAACTCATCTTTTTGAGTTGAAAATTCAACTATTTTTGTACAATATTAACTTTTTTGGAAAAAATTAATATTTATTGGGTTGAAAATTCGCATTTTGTTGTTGAAAATTCAAATGAAATCTTTTTTGATTGGAAATACAACTATTTTGGTAGAAAATTAACTTTCTTGTTAAAAATTCATGTTTTATTGTTGAATATACAAGTAAACTCTTTTTTGGTAGAAAATTAATTCTCTTGGGTTGAAAATTCAACTATTTTAGCAAAATATTCATTTTTGTTGAGAATTAATATTTTTTTGGTTGAAAATTCACATTTTGTTGTTGAAAATTCAATTATTTTAGTAGAATATTAACTTTTTTGTTAAAAATTGATATTTTGTGGTTGAAAATTAAACTAAAATCTTTTTCCATAGAAAATTCATCTTCTTGTTTAGAACATTCATTTTTTGGATTGAAAATTTAACTATTTTAGTAGAATATTAACTTTTTTTGTGGAAAATTAATATTTTTTTGGTAGAAAATTCACATTTTGTTGTTGAAAATTCAACTGTTTTGGTACAAAATTAACTTTCTTGTTCAAAATGCATATTTTGTTTTTGAAAATTCAAATACAATCTTTTTTAGTAGAAAATTCATCTTCTTGGGTAGAACATTCAACTTTTTGAATTCAAAACTCAACTATTTTAATACAATATTAACTTTTTTGTAAAAAATTAATATTTTTTTGGTTGAAAATTCACATTTTGTTGTTGAAAATTCAAATCAAATCTTTTTTGATTGAAAATTCATCTATTTTTATAGAAAATTAACTTCCTTGTTAAAAACTCGTATTTTGTTGAAGATATAACTAAAATCTTTTTTGGTGCAAAATTCATCTTTTTGGGTTGATTATTCAATTATTTTAGCAGAATATTAATTTTTTTGTTGAAAATATTTTGTTGTTGAAAATTAATATTTTTTTGGTTGAAAATCCACATTTTGTTGTTCAAAATTCAAATGAAATGTTTTTTGGTAGAAAATTCATCTTTTTGTGTTGAAAATTCAACTATTTTGTTAGAAAATTAATTTTCTTATTGAAAATTCCAAATTCGTTATTGAAAAATCAACTAAAACCTTTTTTTGGTAGAAAATTTATCTTTTTGGCTTGAAAATTCATCTATTGTAGTAGTATCAGATAACTTTTTTGTTAAAAATTAATATTTTGTTGCTTGAAAATTCACATTTTATTGTTGAAAATCCACATTTTATTGTTGAAAATTCAAATAAAATATTTTTTTGTTAAAAATTCTACTACTTTTGTAGAATATTAATTTCTTGTTGAAAATTCACATTTTTCTGTTGAAAATTCATCTTTTCGGATAAAAATTAATTCCTTTTGGTAGAAATTTGATTTTTGTTGTTGAAAATGATCTTTTTTGTTAAATATACATATTTTCGTGTTGAAAATTCAACTGTTTAACGAGAAAATTCGTTTTTGGCTTGATAGTTCAACAATTTTTTATGATTTTTTTTCTCTCTTGACTGAAAAATCTTTTGTTGTTAAAAATTCATCTTTTACGGTTGAAAGTTAATTCTTCTTATTTAAAAAGTCTACTACTATATTCTTGGTCCATAATTGATCAATTTTGGTTAAAGTTCTACTATTTGATCGAAAATTTATTTATTTTATTGAAAATTCATCTTGGTTGGCAATTCAAAATTTGATTTAAAATTCAATTATTTTGTTGAAAATTTAACACTTGTTATTTGAATGATTTTTGGGATACCAGCAAACAAGACGATTTCTCAATAATAAATGTAATATTTGACATTTCAACCAATAATATTTTTACTTTTAAATCACAAACAGTTGAATTAAACCAAAACACGAATTTTCTAGAAAATAGTTGAATTTTCTGCAAAACAGTTGAATTTTCAACCCAAAAATATTAATTTAAAAAAATTAATTTTCAAACAAATATTTGAATGATTGATCAACGAGATGAATTTTCTGCCAAATTGTTAAATTTTAAATAAAAAAGACGAATTTTCAATAAGAAAGTTAGTTTTCAATGAAAAGCATGACTATTTAACTTTGTTGAATTTTCCACCAAATAATTAAAGTTTAATTAAACCAAATAAACAAAAAATAATTGTCAACAAAGCTGTTTAACTTTGAACCAATTACTTGAATTTTCGACCAAAAAAGATGAATTGTCAACAAAAAATGTAATAGTTGATATGTGGATCAAAAAAGATTTTAAATTAAAAGCAGTTGATTTCATCCCAAATAGCTGTAAATTCGAACTCAGACGTTTCCACTTTGTATTTACAATTTTATGATGCTCATGTGCTGAGCAGTTTGCTTTCTTATTAGGATTGATTAGCAAATATTTTCTTCCTCATAAATGAAGTCAAAATAAAAAAATCTAAATAGGTCAATCAAAATGTTTCGAATTTAAATGTTAATGAAAACTTTTTTTTTCAAAATCGAATTTTCAAATTACATAAATAACCGTAACTTCTCACTCTTTAATAAAATGTATTGATATTATAGGTCAATCAATTCGTCTCGAACCAAGGAATCTTTTATATTCTTGCATCAACTTTAAATTATATTAATCAAAAAAGTTTTACTGTAAAAAAACTCTTTTTCAAAATATTATAACGTGCTAAAAAAGGCGATAAAAATTTGTATAAATCCTTCGGTCAGTTTTGAGATATTAGTTGTGAAAATAAGCTTTCCAAGTTTCATAAATTTATCTGCAACGATCTTGAAGTTATCGTGTTCTCATAAAAGAATGGAGAAAAGTTGAAATTAGATATAAAGCATTGTATTCAATAATTCCTCCATACAGTAAACTTGAAAATTAATCTTTCCTTAAATCGAATGTCTCAGTTTTAAGACCATCTTTTGTAATAATCTTAATGACAATGCTATCCCCAGTGTAGATATCACGTTCAGCAGCAGCGATGAACACATCCTTCAGGATCTTCAACGCCTTCTCGACTGTCAAGGGTACTTTGTCTACATTCTCTTGGTTTCCGTAACCGATCTGAAAAAAAGATTATTCGTGTCAGATTCAAATTTTTATTTTTCCGAGCAAATTTATCCATTTACAAGGATCACAAAATAGGGATTTTTCCAGTAAAGGCGTTTTCATTTATTATTATAAACTTTTTGTATCATATGGATATCTCTTACATTTCAGGAAATTGTCCTCTAACCAAGACATTTTATTCAAAGAAAAAAATTCCCGGTTTTTTCCCGGTTCGCAAACATTTTTCACGGTCTATGAAATTAAAAATTCGAACTGTAAAGCTAAAAATGTTTCCATTTAAAAAAATAGAAACTGAACTGCAAATCAAAGCACTCAAAGTGGAACTCTTGAATTTTAAACTTTTAAAATTGAAGTTTAAAAGTTCTTTAATTCAAACATGTTGTATTCAAATGCTCAATAATTTACACGCATAAAATGAAAAGTTCCAAAACTTTTCAATTGAGCAATTTGAAATTAAATGCAGTAGAACTGCAAAATTTAGAAAGCTTAACTTTTAGAAATTGTAGAGTTCAAAGATTCAGATTTAGTTCTAAAAATAGAAATCAACGTTATTTTCAATGCTCTAAGTTGAAGAATAAATGAACGAATTTAAAAATTTTCCAAATTATATTATTTTAAGCAATTTTAAGCTGGAAAAATGGAAAATTAAACGAATAAATTTCTTTTTGAACTGAACACTCCTTAAATTAGAAGTTAAATTATTTTTATTTCAAGTAGTTTAAAAATCCTTAACAAGCTTCAAAATTTTGCAAACCCTACATGTTGCTTTAAATATTTTCAAATTTTTAATTATTTTTCAGATTTTTCAGAAATTTTAAATATTTTTTGAATAATTCGAATTTAAAATTTAAAAAAAATCCTTACTCTTCTAGATACTTATTTGAAAATTTTGGAAATTTTTTTAAATATTATTTTTAAATAATTTTTCAAAATAAAAAATTACTTTAAATGTTCCCAGAAATATTAAGAAAATGTCTTAATTCTTTTGTAGCCTTTCACAAATCTTAAAAAACTTTGCATTTTTTTATTCGAAATCTGCAAAAATCTGAATTTGATTTTAAATTAGGCTGTAGCTATTTGCACCGGAATTTCTGTACCAATAGCCGGATTTTGTCGGTAAACACTTTGTTTATATTATTTGAAATCATTTCAAGTTTTAAATCAATTTTGAATCATTTCAAAACTTCTAAATATTTATCTGATAAAATTACTCGAATTTGTTCTACTAATAATACGTCTTCAATTGTTATTTATACATCAAAATTCAACAATTTCACTTAGAAATTAAAAAATTTGAAAACAGAACAGTTAAAATTTTAATGTTTAAAGTTTAAAAACTCTTTCAAATTTTAAAGATCCAGGGCTTTCTATTCCAAATAATTCAGTTTTAAATTGTTTAGTTTTTAAAATTTGGTTTGAAATTACTCGTCTTAAATGAACAGTCAAATATTGCTAAATATTAAATACTTATACTTTTTCATAATTAAAAAATGTCAATCTGAATAGGTTGAAAATAAAAAACTTTAGACTGAAACAATATTGCAAATTGAATAAAAGCCTTTAATTATGAATCTATAATTATGAAGTTTTTTTTTCATTGAAATAATTGATAAAGTTTCAATCGGACGTTTACATTTTTTAACGACTATGGCTTTCGAATTGTAGCACTTTAATTTTTAACGTTCAATGTTTGCAGGACATTGAAAGCTTTTTTTAAAGCTAGTTTTGTACGTTTGATGAGTGCCTCTGCATTGTTTACTGATGGAAACAAAATTCAAGAGGATCAAAGATTGAAAAACAGATAAACAGAAGAATTGAAAACACTCATATTTGAAATTTTTAAAAAATATATACTTATTTAAAAAAATATAATTTTCAATCAAACAGTTGAAGTTTAAAATAAAAAAGATCAATTTTTAACCAAATAATCGACTTTTTAAATAAAAAAGATAAACTATCAACCAAAAATGTAATAGTTGGTATTTTAACCAAAAAAGATTTCAATTGTATATAAAGAAGGTTGAATTCTATCAAAGAAATAACTAACTACAAAAAAAGTAATAGTAGATATTTCAACCAAAAAAGTTTTTTGGTCTGAAGTATGTCAATTCCACCTATATATATATAATTTTTATAAACCAAAAAAGATTTAAGTTTTAAATAAAAAAGTTTATTTCGACCAAAAAATACAAATTTTCAACCAAGAAGGATTTTTCAGTCAAGAGAGAAAAAAATTGACAAACAAATTGTGGAAGTTTTACGACAAAAAGGTGAATTCTCTACAAAACAGTTGAATTTTCAACACAAAAAGAATGAATTTTCTGTCAAAAGGAAATTCTCAAATAGTTGAATTTTCTACCAAAATAATAGAATTTCCAATCCAAAAAGACGATTTTTCAACAAAATTGTTGAATTGTCAACCAAAAAATATGATTTTTCAACAAAAAAAAAGTTAATTTTCAACCTAACGGTTGAATTTTCAACTAAACACAACCAGCTTTTAAACAAAATGGATTAGTTACATTTTCAGTTGAAAAAAAAATTTTTAAACAAAAAAAAATTAATTTTCGACAAATAGATGAAATAGAAAAAATAAATTTACAACCAAATAATGGAATTTTCAAATAAAAAAGATAACATATCAACCAAAAATATAATAGTTGATAATTCAACCAAGAAAATACAAATTTTCAACCAAGAAACATTTTTCAGGCAAATTAGAGAAAAAATGTTCAACCAAATTGTGGAAAGTTTCAAGCCAAAAAGGCGAATTCTCTACAAAACAGATGAATTTTTAGCCAGAAAAAAATGAATTTTCAAACAAAAATGCCATTCTTAAACAAATAGTTGAATTTTCTACCAAATAGTGGAATTTTCAGGCAAAAATGTGAGTTTTCTACAAAAAATTTGAATTTTCTACCTAAAAATATTAATTTTCAATATAAAAGTTGATTTTCAATCAAATTGTCGAATTTTGAATTAAAACAGATCAACTTTCAACTAAACATGTAATAGTTAAAGTTTTAGTTAAAAACATTAATTTTGAACAGCAAAGGTGAATTTTCAACAAAATACATAAATTTTTTAACAAAAAATTGAATTTTAACTAAAAACGATTCCATTTTCTACCAAAAATAGAATAGTTACATAAGTTTCCAGTTAAAGATTAATTTTTAACAAACAAAAAAAAAAGTTCAACAAAACAGTTTAACTTTTAACCAAGTAGTTGAATTTTCAACAAAAACCCATCCATTTTCAGACAAAAAATGGAATAGTTAAATTTACAACAAAATAGTTAAATCTTCAATCAGTTAAAAGATCTTTTAACAAATCAGTTCAATTTTCAACCAAGTAGTTGAATCTACGACCAAGAAGGATGACTTTTCTACCAAAAGAGGAATTTTCAATCGAACGGCACGAATTTTCTATACAAAAAATCGAATATTCAACAAAATAGTTTCATTTTTTACCAAAGAAATATTTAGTTTTCACAAAATTCTTTAATTTTCGACAAAATAGTTCAATTCTGAACCAAATAGTGTAATTCTCAACCAGATAGTTCAAGTTTCTACCAAATAGTTCAAGTTTCAGCCAAATAGTTGAATTTTCAACCTACAAAAATGAATTCTCAATCAAAAAGAAGAATTTTCTACAATTTTTCAAGCCAAAAAGATTATTTTTTTTTTTACAAAACAGTTAACTTTTCAACCCGAAAATATGAATTTTTAACCAAAAAGGTAATTTTTAACCAAATTTGAATTTTCTAAACAACATGTCAAATTTTTAATAAAAAACTGCATTGTCAACCAAATTGATTAATTTTCAGTTGAAAACGATACATTTTATACAAAAAAGACGAATTTTCCACAAAATAATTAAATTCTCGACCTAATAGTAAAATTTTTAACCAAAAGAGATAAGTTCTAAACTAAAAATATAATCGTGGACTTTTCAATTGGAAAGAATGAACTTTCAACCAAGATTAGTTGACTTTTCTTCTTCAGGAAAAGAGAGTATGGAAGATTGAGTGTGTTAAGTCTGGGGTTCTGAATTTAATTCAGGAGAATTAAATTCACCCCTTAATGACGCTTCTAAATCAGTTTTTAATTTCCCAATCCAGATTTTGAAATAAAATACAATTCCAGGAAATACCTGATTGTCCAAAAGCGGTTGTAGAAGAGCGCCAGCAGAACCTCCAGCTCTGAAATTAGCCCTTTCCATGTGACCTATGGGATCGTAGCTGTAAACACATCCTTTTCCCTCTTCGTCTAAACCAGCCAAGATGTTGCTAATGTAGTATGGGAAGAATCTTTTGTAGTACAACATCGTAGAGAGCATCTGCGCCGCAGCAGGTGTCGAGATATCTTTCAGATGTTCGTGCTTGTACATCTGGTAAAAAAATTGAATTACATTTTCAGAAAAAGGGCAGTCATCACAATACCTATTAGAATTGAACAAGGTGAACAGATGAATTTTTACAAAAATAGGTCGATAAACATGCAAGAAGTTGCCTTTTGGCTATGTTAAATCAATGGGAATCTTCATGGTCTTTGGGACACGGGTTACTATTAACCAATATCACCTGAACTCATTTTCCGAGTTTTAAAAAAATTTTCCCGGTCGTTTAAATTTTAAAATTCAACCTCACAAAACGGCATTTTTAATTTAAAGTGGTACCATAAAATTTTACATTTGAATTTTTAAGAGTTTAATCTTGGAAATAAAAAATTAAAGACTCGAAATAAAAAATATTAGAAATTGTAATTTAATTTAATATTGAACATTTAAACATCAAACATTGAAATTTTACTGATTTATAAATAATTTTAGAGACTTTCAATTGGAAAGTGTATTCATTTATAAATTTGTAACCTGAAACTAATTAATTTTTAGCGCTTTTAATTTAATTATTCAACCAATCAAGTCTTTCAGCTGAAAAGTGCACAATTTTGGGGACGACAGCAAAATCCCGAAAAATAAAGTTCCCGACACTGAAATTCCCGAATTGAAAAATTCTCGAAATTATAAAATTGCCGAAACATAAAAATCTCGAATCAGAAAATTGTCGAATAATCAAATTCCCGACAGAAAATTGCCAAATTATAAAATGTCCGAACTAGAAATTTCCCGAATTCAAACAATTAAAAGAATAGTTTTTTAATAAATATTATTTATTTATTAAAAATGCAAAAATTAAATATTTTTATCAAAGAAAAGTTGTTTATTTGTAAAAAGTTTTTAAAAATTATTGTTTGAGCCTAATAACATTTTCCAAACAAACTTTGCAGGATTCAATTCAGCACCGATTTATCTGGAAGTTCCTTTTTAATTTTCTTTTTTAAATTACGAATTCGATTAATGAGAAGATGTTTTATCATTCTTTTAAATACTATGCACATTACCAAAACAAATTTTTCATTCAGAAATATATTTTTTAACGATTATTATTTTAACTTCAAACAATAATTTCTAAAAACTTCAAGCATTAAATTTTTTTTCTTTTATAGAAATAGTTAATTTTTAATTTTTAATAAATAAATAATATTCAACACAAAATAATTTGTTAATAGTTTAAATACGGGAATTTTTATTATACGGGAGTTTTCTAGATCGGATATTTTATAATTCGGCAATTTTCTGCCAGCAGAGAATAATTTTGTTGAAAATTTGGTATTTTTCGTAGAAAATTAATATTTGTGAGTTGAAAATTCAACTATTTTATAGAAAATTCAATTAATTGGGTGAAAGTTAAACCACTTTGTTCAAAAATAATTTTTTTGATGATGATTCATCTCTTTAGTTGAAAATTCATCTTTTTGGATGAAAAGTCGTTATTTTTCACTGAAAATTATCATTTTTTAAATTAAAAAATTAACTATTCCAGTTGAAGATTAATCATTTCTGTTGAAAATTAAACAATTTTGTTGAATTTTGTTATGGTTAACAATTAATTTTTTTGAACTGTTATTATAAATATTTTATTCTGGGTTAAAAACTTATATTTTTTAATTGAAAATTTACGTATTTTTTTGAAAAATCGTATTTTTTGGTAGAAAATTAATCTTCTTGCTTTTTTGGTAGAAAATTATTCTTATTGGTTGACAATTTAACTATTTTGCTGAAAAGTCGTTTTTTATGGTTAAAAACTCACTTTTGTAACTGCAAATATAACTATTTCATTCTGGGATGAAAATGTATCGTTTTAGTTTCTACTTTTTCTTAGAAACAATGACAGGTACGAAAAATGTTAAGATAAAAGTTCTATAAAAAATGTCTCTTGTTTTTTTGCTGATAAGATGCCTTTCTTTTATTATTAAACACTTTTTTTTAAGATTTCGAACAATAAAAAGTGGGGTTTTTAAGAAAATCTTTTTTATTTTTTTCTCCAACTTTTGAAAACATAAAAAAAAATATATTTTCTGGAAACCCCCACCTTTGTTATCACTTCCAAATATTTTTGAAAAATTTCTACTAATAGAAGGAAGGAATCTTATGAGTCATGAAGGCTAAACAATTTTCCAGCTAAATTAATCAACTTTCATCTGAAAATATATATTTTCAAGCAAAAATGGAATAGTCACATCTTCAGTTAGAAAAATTAATTTTCAACTGAAAAGAAATGAATTTTCAACAAAAGAAATTATTTTTTTAAGACTATGATGAATTTTCAACAAAAAATATGAAATTTTGATCAAATAGTGGATTTTCCAATCCAAAAGATGAATTTTATATCAACAAAAAGACGAATTTTCAACTAAACTGTATTTCTTTTTCAATAAAAGAAATTAATTCTTTACAAAAAATAGAATAGTTAAATTTTCTACAAAACAGATAATTTTTAAACGAAAAAGATTACATTTCTATCGAAAAAAGTAAATTTTCCACAAAAAATGTAATAGTAAAAGTGAATTTTCAACTAAAATGATGAATCTTCAACTTAAAAAAATTTAATTTCCAACCAAATACATGAATTTTCAACTGAGAAGATAAATTTTCTACCAAAAATAAGATAGTTCAATTTTCAGTTAGTAAAATAAATTTTCAACCAAAAAAGAAACGATTTTTCAACAAAATTGTTAAAGTTTCAACAGAAGAAATAAATTTTCAACCAAAAAAAGACTGATTTTATCAACAAAGAGTTGAATTTTCACCTAAAACAGATACATTTTCAAATAAAAATAGAATGGTTAAATTTTCAGTACAGAAATTAATTTTCAATGAAATTAAAATAAATTTCCAACGAAATTTTATAGTTTTCAACTAAGAACGATAAATTTATATCGAAAAGATAACTTTTCGACAAAAAGTAGAACAGTTACATTTTCAGTTGCAAAAATTAATTCTAAATAAGAGAAAACTGATTTTGAACCAAAAAGGTAAATTCACAACAAATAAGATGAATTTTCTATCCAAATAGATGAATCCATAACAAAGTACACGAATTTTCAATCAAATATTTGAATTTTCAAAAGAATTTTCAACCAAAAAGATGATTTTTCTATGAAAATAGATGAATTTGCAATAAAGTACACGAATTTTCGAACAAATATTTCAATTTTTAAAGGAATTTTCAACAACAACAAAAAAAAAAACAAATTTCCAACAAAATAGTTTACTTTTCAACCGAACAGGATACATTTTAACAATGTTGTTTAATTTTCAGCCAAATAGTTAATTTGTTATCAATCAGAAACCAAATAAGAAAATTTTGAACTAAGTAGTTCCACTTCTAAGTAGTTGAATTTTCAACCAAAAAAGATGAATTCTCAACGAAAAACGTGATATCTGATATTTCAACCAAAAAGGATTTTAATTTTATACCAAAAATAGTTGAATTAAAGAAAAAAAGATAAATTTTCAACAACATAGTTTGAATCCTCAACAAAAACCGATTAATTTTTAAACAAATAGTTGCGATTTTTAACCATAATAACAAAATTAGCTTCAACTTTAGTTTATCGAAAATTCCCTAATTCTCTCAGTTTTTCCCTGACTTTCTGAAATTACCTGACCTGTAGCAGCTCTGTGATTTAAAAAAAGAATACGTCCATTTCACTCTAGAATGTTTTTGTAAAAATGTATGTATGTATGTATTAATTTTCAACTAAAAACAAACGAATTTTCAACCAAAGAAATTATTTTTCAATCACTATGATGAATTTTCAACTAAAAATATGAAATTTTGTCCAAACAGTGGATTTTTCAATCCAAAAGATGAGTTCTTTATCAACAAAAAAAACGAATTTTCAACTAGTTTTTTTTCAATGGAAGAAATTAATTCTCAAAAAAAACAATAGAACAGCTAGATTTTCTACTAAGCAGATAACTTTTTAACGAAAGAGGTTACATTTTTATAAAAAAAGTAAATTTTCTAAAAAAAAATGTAATAGTTAAAGTGAATTTGTTTCAACAAAAATTAGAACAGTTAAGATGTCAGGAAAATAAATGTTCAACAGAAAAAACAACGGATTTTCCACAAAATATATTTTTTTTCATGAAGAAAAAAAAATATTTTTTAACCAAAAACAGAACAATTAAATTTTCAGTTAAGATAATCAATTTTCAAAAAAAAAAAATGGATTCTCAACCAAAGAAATTATTTTCCAATCACAATGATGAATTTTCAACAAAAAAAAAAAAGATGAATTTACTATCAACAAAAAAACGAATTTTCAAATAAACAATTTTTCCCCCAATGAAAGAAATTAATTCTTAACAAAAAATAGGACAGTTTAATTTTCTACTAAGCAAATAACTTTTCAACGAAAAAGATTACATTTTTATAAAAAAAATTACATTTTCGAAAAGAATGTAATAGTTAAAGTGAATTTTCAATCAAAGAAATTGATTTTCAACCAAAAAGGTGAAAATTCAACTAATGAGAGGACTCTTTTATAAAAAAGACGGATTTTCAACAAATAATTAAATAATTTAATTTTAAACCAAAAAAGCTAAATTTACAAACCAAAAATATAATATTTCAATTTGCAGATAGAAAAGTAAATTTTAAAAAACACGAGTTTTCAGCAGAATTAATTAAGTTTCAATTAAAAATATAAAATTTTAATCGAAAATGGAACAGTTATATCTCCAGTTAAAAAAAAATAATTTTCAACTAAAAAGAAACGAACTTTCAACCAAATAAATTATTTTTAATCACAATTATGAATTTTCAACAAAAAAAATAATAAATTTTCTATGAAAAAAAAACGAATTTTCAACTGAACTGTTTTTTCAATGAAAGAAATTAATTCTTAACAAAAAAAGGAAATTTTCAAAAAAAAATGTAATAGTTAAAGTGAATTTTCAACTAAAGTCATGAATCTTCAAGTAAAAAAAAAATAATTTTCAACCGAATACATGCATTTCAAACTAAAAAGATAAATTTTATACCAAAAATAAAGTAGAATGATTTTCAGTCAGTAAAATAAATTTCCAAACAAAAAAAAAACGTATTTTCAACTAAAGAAATTAATTTTTAACCAAAAAGATGAAATTTCAACTAATGAGAGTACTCTTTTACAAAAAATTGATTTTCAACAAATAGGTAAATTTTCACCGAAAACAGATAAATTTTCAACTAAAAATAGAATGGTTAGATTTTCAATAAAATAAATTAATTTTCAATAAAATTAAAGTATTTTTTTAACGAAATAGTATAATTTTCAACCAAGAAGATTAAATTTCTATCGGAAAAGATAAATTTTCGACAAAAAATGGAAGTTATATTTCTAGTTTAAAAAATGAATTCTAAATAAGAAAAATCTATTTTTCAACCAGAAAGATCAATCTTCACAATTTCAACCAATAAGATTCATTTTTAACAAAGTACATGATTAAATATTCTCCTACAAAATTCGAGTTTTCAATAAAATACAGGAATTTTAAATGAGATATTTGAATTTTCAACTTAAGAAGAAAAATGTTGAACCAAACATGTACGAGTTAAATTTTTAGTTGAAACAATTAATTCTCATATAGAAAACATTATTGTCAACAAAAGAATTCAATTTTGAACAAAAGAAGAAGGTTTAATCTAAAATGATAAAATATCAACCAAATAAATGAATTTTTAACAAATTAATTGAATTTTCTACCAAAAAAGATGAATTCTAAACGAAAAGCGTGATGTATTATATTTCAATCACAAAAAGGATTTTAATTTTATACCAAAAATAGTTGAATTCAATAAAAAAGGATGAATTTTGAACAAAGTAGTTTAAATCCTCAACCAAAACAGATAAATTTTCCACCAAATGTTTGCAATTTTCAACCATAATAATAAAATTAATTTCAACTTCAATTTATTGAAAATTCCCTAACTCTGTCAGGTATAT
>CAKNXH010002110.1:85715-126147 GCA_932178445.1 Andricus quercusramuli | reverse complement strand
ATATAAATATATATCACACTCAATATAAATATATGTTTATAAAAATATTCTAGAGTGAATTAAACATATACTTTTTTTAAATTATAGAGTTGCTACAGGTCAGGTCATTCCAGAAAGTCAGGAAATTTCGGGGAAAACCTGACAGAGGTAGGGAATTTTCAATAAATTAAAAGTTGTACTTAATTTTATTATTATGGTTTATCAACTTACTTTATCAACTATTTTTTGTATGAAATTAAAATCTTGTTTGTGGTTGAAATATAATATATCACGTTTTTCGTTGAAAATGATGTTTTCTAGATGAAAATCAATTGTTTTAACTAAAAACTTAACTCTTACATGTTTGGTTCGAAATGTATATTCTCAAGATGAAAAATCCAATATTTGATTTAAAATTCCTGTATTTTATTGAAAACTAGATTTTCGTGGGAGAATATTTAATCTTCTTGGTGACTAATTCATCTTTTTGGTGGGAAATTCCTTCAGAAATTCAAATATTTGGTTGAAAATTCATGTACTCTGTTTAAAATTCATCTATTTTTGTGGGAAATTAATCTTTTTGGTTGGAAATGAGCTTTATTTAATTTAGAATTAATTTTTTCAACTGGAAATGTAACTCTTCCATTTTTTTGTGGAAAATTTATCTGTTTTCGGTGAAAATTCAACTATTTGTTGAAAATTAGTTTTTTTGTTTTTTGTTAAAAGAGTACTCTCATTATTCAAAATTTGATCTTTTTGGTTAAAAATTCATTCCTTTGTTTGAAAATTCAACTTTTTTGTTGAAAATTCGTTTGTTTTTTGGTTGAAAATTTATTTTACTAACGGAAATTTATCCTACTTTATTTTCGGTGGACAATTTTTTTAGTTCAAGATTCATCATTTTAGTTGAAAACTCACTTTAACTATTCCATTTTTTGTGGAAAATTTATGTTTTTTGATAGAAATTTAATCTTCTTGGTTGAAAATTATACTATTGCGTTGAAAATTTAATTTAATTGAAAATTAATTGTTTTAATGAAAATTTAACTACTTTATTTTTAGTTGAAAATTTATCTGTTTTCAGTGACAGTTTAACTACTGGTTGAAAATCCGTCTTTTTTCTCTCATTAGTTGAAATTTAATCATTTTGGTTAAAAGTTCATTCCTTTGTTTGAAAATTTAACTGTTTTGTTGAAAATTAGTTTTTTTGGTTGAAAATTTATTTTACTAACTAAAAATTATTCTACTTTATTTTCGGCGGGAAATTCATCTTTTTAGTTTAAAATTCATGTATTTCGTTAAAAATTAAATTTTTTTAGGTTTGAATTTTAGATTGAAAAATCCACCATTTAGTCGAAATTTCATATTTTTAGTTGAAAATTCATCATTGTGATTAAAAATTGATTTCTTTGGTTGAAAATTCGTTTTTTTTTTTAATGAAAAAGTAAATATTTTTTTGACATTTTTTTTTGGAACATTTATTTGTCTGACATTTTAACTATTCTAATTTTGGTTAAAAATTGAGTTTTATTGAAATGAAAATTCATGTGCTTTGTTGAAAAAGAGCCGTTTTTGGTAAAAAATTAATCTTTTGAGTTGAAAATTCAACTAACTATTTGGTTAAAAATTCATATTCTTGGTTGAAGATTCATTTTATTAAAAAATTCATTTCTTTGGTTGAAAATTCGTTTCCTTTTAGTTGAAAATTAATTTTTTTAACTGAAGATATAACTATTCCATTTTCTTTTAAAAAATTTATATTTTTAGTTGAAAATTAATTAATTTGTCTGAAAACTCGTATTTTTTAATTCACTTTCCTAACTGCAAATTGAAGTATTATATTTTTGGTTTCTGAATTTATCTTTTTTAGATTGAAATTGAATTATTTTGTTGAGAATTCATTTTTTTGGTTGAAAATTGATTGCCTTAACTGAAATTTTAATTTTTCTATTTTTGGTTGAAAAATTACTATTTTTTTAGATGACAATTCATGTACTTTGTTGAAAATTAACCTTTTTTGATAGAAAATTAATCTTTTGGGTTGAAAATTCAACTATTTGAGTAAAAATTCATATTCTTTTATGAAGATTCATCATTTTAGTTGAAGATTCATTTCTTTGCTTGAAAATCTACCTTTTTGACTTGAAAACACAAACTGAAAAGTGTTTACAATACATTAAGAAACAAAATTTATTTCGCATTAACATTATCAAGCTTCTAGGTTTATAGTTGGTTTTATAACTAGAAGAATTTGAAAATGGGATATTGTAGCAACCCTGAATAAGGCACTGTTTAATGCGAATAATATGTTTTCCATGACTTTGATGCATTTCTATGCGAAATTTAAATAATGTAATTATCATTAATAAAAATAGAAAATACGATTTTTTAAATCCTAATTCAAAATTTTCATAAATGCTCATTAAATTCCGAAAGCACATAAAAGTCGAGCATATTCTCATGCTCGCAAGAATTTCTCCGAGCACTTAAACTTTTTAAAACACTACATATGAATGTGAAATTTATTTTCTATTCACCTGCATACGTGCTGCTAAAACTCTGGTGAGACTCAATGTGTCGCACCAACATCCTGCACAACCCAAGATCGTTTTGTCTGACAGTTGGAAGAGCTTTTGCTGGTTCCTGGTGTTAATCTGAAACCCACTACTGAGACGAGTGTCTGCTCCAATGATGCAAAAGTCGTCTCCTCCAATAGCCAAGACACTCCTGCATAAATAAAACTTAATCATTAGTAAAGTTTCGAAAGAAGAGTAAAATGAATTTAAATTTTAAACTCGTCTAGCCATTAAATGCCGACTCATTTTGGTTAGTTATCAAATCTTTTAAATGTCCGATAAACAAAAAAGCGTGTATAAAATCAGAAGTCAAATAAAGTAGGATGCACAATTTAGGACAGGCAAAATTAAATAGAAAAATGATTTGAAGAAAAGATTTATTAGTTTAAATATTTTTGGTTAGGATTGTTTCTTACCCTCCATTGTCTGAATAGGGGTTAAAACGCTGTTGCCGTGGTCCTTGGACATAGTCGGGCAGATTTCTAGTCTCACCAGAAGCGTAAAGTGTCATTTTATGATTAAAAAAGCTTCTAAGATTAGAGTACAGAATCAAAACTTGCGTACTTTATACAGTTTTTAGGTTAGGGCGAATGACTGATCACTTTCTGTTTGCGGCGTTGTATAGTTACTAAGCTAGGGACATAGGGAGACCTAGGGATTTTTGATTTTACTATTGTATTTCACTAAGTGACGTCAGCTGGCAAGATGGCCGCACGCCGGGGGTCAAACAATAATACCAATTGCATGGAACAAAACACTATTTTGAATAACGTGGAAAAAAATGTTTTCTTATAAATATACATAGATATTCTTTTTTATTTTTTGAAATTCATTTAATTGAATGATGAAATCCTTAAAAAGAAATATCGAATTTATTATTGAATTGAATAGCCTTTACAAAATAAATAGTATATTATGCACCTAGGGGGAGAAAAAGTGCTTCTCCCACTTGGCACACATACGATATTTTTTGTGACAAACGAATGATTTCACGCATTTGTCGAGATACAATCATGATTTCAATTATCAATAGATTTTGAATAAAGAAGCATGAAATTTATGTTAACTTATTCCGAATTATCAACAATTCAGTAAAAATATTGCCGGAAATTTTTGGTAATTTATAGTAGTTTTAGAAATGATTTATGGTACCTTACCATAAATTGCCCAAAATTCAAATTTAAAAATATCTACAACTTTGCGGAAATTTGTGGAAATTTTTGTCACTTATGGTAATTTTATAGGTGAATATGATGACTTACAATAAAGAATCCAAAATTCATTTCTTATAATTTCCATAAATTTCCGGAAATCTATTGAAATTTTAGGTCATTAATGGTAATTTTACAGGTAAACATGGTAACTTACTTTGAGACAAATTTTTTTAATTTTTTCAGGGTTTAAAATTTTTTCGGTGATCTGAATTTTGTAGGGTGTCAAGAAAATAAGAAAAATGTTGATGAGATTCATGGGAACATTTTTTGTTGAATTATAATAATTTTTTTACTTCGAAAAAAATAATTCTAAAAGATTATTTTTAATTAAATTATAATAATTTTTTTATTTCGAAAACAATAATTCTAAGAGATTATTTTGAAATATTTCAAAAAGAAAAACGGATTTTATAAATTAGTGAAATTTTCATCAGAAAAATGATTTTTCAGTCGAAAAGATTAATTATCAAGCATCAATATCAATTTTAAATCAAAATAGAAACGAATTTTTAAAAAATACACACAAGAAGAATTGAGTTATTTCTACTAGAAAAACAAATTTCCAACAAAATACATCAATTTTCAAATAAATATTTGGAGCTCTAACTACAAAATGTAAATTTTCTACTGAAAGAAAACGAATTTTTAACAAAATTGTTAAATTTTCAACTAATAAAATAAATTTTCAACAAAAAATGGAAAAGAATTTTCAGGTAAAAAAATTGAATTTTTAACAATATAGTTAAATTCGCAACACGAAAGTGAATTTTCAACTAAAAAGACAATATTTTCAACCAAAAATGGAATAGTTAAATTTGGTTTATAAATCAACAATTGGTATGTAAATTAATGTATTTGATTAAAAATTCGTTTCTTTTGGTTGAAAATTAATCTTTATGCTTAAAAATTAATCTTTTTGGTTGAAAAATCATTTTTCAGTTGAAAATTTAACAAATTTATTAAAAATCGTTATTTATTTCTTGAAAATTAATTTTTTTAGTTAAAAATTCAACTATTTGTTTGAAAATGGACTTTTTTTCAGAAAATTATACTTTTTTTTTTAAATTCATTTATTTTGGTTAATAGTTTATCTCTATGGTTAAAAATTGATTTGCTTTGTTACGAATATTTTTTGTTCTTAAAAATTAATATTTCTCGTTTTGGCTTTGAAAAGAAAAATTTATAAAATCGTCTTCTTTCTTTTGGTTGAATTAAATTGTTTGGATGCAATTTCATGTATTTTATGGAAGATTTGTCTCTTCTGGTTAAAAATTAATTTCGATGCTTAACAATTAAACTTTTTGTTTGAAAAATCATTTTTCGGTTGAAAATTGAACTAATTCATAAAAATTCGTTTTTCTTTTCTTGAAAATTGATCTTTTTAGTTGAAACTTCAACTACTTGAAAATTGCATTTTTTATAGGAAATTCTTCTTCTTGTTTGTCAATTAATTTATTTTTGTTAAAAAAAATCATTTCTTTGGTTTAGAATTCAACTACTTTGTTAAAAATATTGTTTGTTGTTAAAAATTAATTTTTTAGTTGAAAATTCGGCGGTGTGTTAGAAAATTAATCTTCTTATTTGAAAATTCATCCTTTTGTTTGAAAATTCATTATTTTTGGTTAGAAATTTAATTATTTTGTTCAAAACTCCTTTTTTTTTGTTCCAAATTATTTTTTAACTGAAAATTGAACTACTGCTTGTTTTGGTACACATTTTACATGGAGACGAATTTTCAACTAAAGTAATGAATCTCCCATAAAAAAATTACGTTCAAAAAAAGTAAGATAACTTTGAAACAAAGAAAAAAAGAGTTTAATATCAAATTAAAAACAGTTGAATAAAATAGATAAATTTTCATTCAAATGAATGCATTTGCAACTGAAAAAATAAATAAATTTGTAACCAAAAATTAATTAGTCACTTGTCAGTTGAAAAAATAATTTCGGACCAAAAAAAATGAGGTTTGAACAAAATACTCAAATTTTCAACCAAAAATAATAAATTTTCAATCAAAAAGATAAATTGTTAACTAAAAAATTAATTTTTAACAAAAAATATATGTTCAAGAAAGCATTCAAATGTTAAACAAAGTAGTTAAATTTTTAACGAAAGAAATTAATTTTCAACCAAAATAATTGAATTAGCAAAACAGAAGAATAATTTTATAAAAAAAGTCAATTTTCAAACACATACTTGAATTTTCAACTAAAAAGATCAATTTTCAAGAAAAGAAAAACAAATTTTCAAACAATTAGTTAAACTTTCAACCGAAAATTAATTTTCAACAAAAAGAGACGAATTTTCAGTAAAATAAATGAATTTGCAACAAATTGTTTGATTTTTAAACTAAAAAAGGCGAATTTTCAACCAAAAATGGTAAGTTAAATTTTCAATTGATAAATTTTTAACAAAAAAAATTGATTTTCACCAAACTAGTTTATTTTGAGCCAACGAGATGAATCTTCAACAAACAACGTAAAATATAATAGTTGATATTTCAACCAAAAATTACTTCTGATTAAAAGCTGCTGAATTCAACCAAAAAGGACGAATTTTCAACAAATCATGTAATTTTTCAAATAAAAAAGATCAGTTTTCAACCAAAAATAAAACAAAAACAAATAAAATACCAATTTCGAACCAAAGAGAAAAAACTTCAACTGATACAATTTTAATCAAAAACAATAATGTTATATTTGTGAAATTCAGAACTCTTCGAACTGAATGACTTATACTTCGACTCTATTTTACAAATGAATTATAAACTTTTATCAATAATTTGTATAAAAAAAGCTATGTTTCATATATTAAATTTGAATTTTCGCAGAACTTGGACCCGAACAGATCGTGCAACCACCAGCTAACTTCACTTCGTTGAATGCTGAGGGGAAACAGTGGACCTAATGTATGGGACAAAACTTTATTTTTGTAATATCTTCGTAATGAATGATAGTTATTATCGTTTATTATTTCAATAAATAGATTTAAAAAAATTAAAACTATTTTTCCCATACATTTATATTAATAAAATTATTTTTTACGATGATATTATGCGAATCTCATGGATTTGGTCCATTGGCCCCCCCCCCCCAGCCTCAACGAAGTGAAGTTAGCTAGTGGTAGAGTTGCAATTGGCCCAACCGCACTGCGCATGCGTCGCACCAGCAACCTCATTGGATGTTGATTGCGCGTTCATTTGAAATGATTAAATATGCAAATCAATTTTTCCCAATATACAATAATCATGAAGTACAAAAAAATATTATGAATGATTTAAAATTTACATTGGTGGAAAAAGTTATTCCTTCCTTAGAATATAAAATCAGTAATTTATTTGTAAAGCGTATCATCAAATAATTATTTCATTTTGCATTTTGAAAGACTATTTTTTGATCTGAAAATTAATTTTTATTATTTCCACAATGATTTATTATAAAAAATTGACTTACAAATGCAATAGTTTCAAAACAGCGCGCCATTTAGAGCTAATGAAACTGCCGATAGCACGCAAGCGCAGAGCAGCCTCGGCGTGCAGACATCTTGCCATCTGACGTCACGTTACGCAGTGTTGCCACACTACGAATTTAGTGGGAAATTTAAATTCACCAATGATCGACGTCTAATTCGGGAAAATTGACGAGGATGTGCCGAGAATTCCGCGGACCCGCGGCAGCCGACAAAACCGCAGACATTCGCGACCGCGAGGATCAATATTGCACCGCGATCGCCTCCTGAAGAAAGTCTTTCTTCCGCGCAATCGTGATTCTCGGGCCAGCGAAGAGCGAACGTCATAATAGAAGACGTCGCGTCGGAGTCGGAGGGGCGACGGTGCGCAAGCGAAAGTTTCAATTTTTTACGAATGTTCGAATAAAATAATCAGCGAGCCGGGCAGGATTCCCGAATTTCCACCGATGATCAACAAATCGCGGCCTAGGAATTCCGAGGGTGCCGTCAGACGGCGAGAAAGGCCGCCCCTCTAAAATTCAAGGGAGGAATGACGCTTGAGGACCCGTTCTTTGTCGTCAAAGAGTGAGTTTTTTTTCTTCTATTTTTCCATTTTTTTAGTGTCTGAGTCGTCTTTATACCGACTTATATTGCTATTTTTCGATGGACTATCTTATCGCGATGATAAATTGATAAATCAATTTTAGACGTATACATATTGTCGATATAGATAATGATGGAAACCTTGTACTTAATCATATTTTTATTTGACACCGAAGGCTTAACTTTTTCTTGGAGTAAAATTTATTATTATTGCGTGCGATGTGAATACTGTTTAGTGTTTTTGTTTAGAATGATAGGTAAAGTAATTGGTTAAACTTCAACTTATCGCGTGTTTTTTGTTTTGTGACGTTTTGTCAATGTGACAGTTCAATAATATCGGCATCATCAATCGCTGCGATGCGCGCGTGTAGTTTTGGCTTTTAGGGGAACAATAATTTTTAATAGCAAAAATAACAATTTCGAATATATATTTTTTTAGGTTCACTTGTTTTTGAGGTTATATACATATTATTTTCGTAAGATTCTTGAGAAAATTCAAAAATATTTTCGAAGATTTTAGATATGTCAAAAAACAAAACAGTTCAATTTTTCAACCGTAAAATATGAATTTTCAATTAAATATATTAATTTTCTACCAAAAAAAAAGACGCCTTTTCAAGGAAGTAGTTAAATTGTCAATTGAAAAAATGAAATTTTAAAAAAGTAGTTGAATCCTCAACCAAAGAAAATTATTTTTAGCCAGTTGCATTTTTATCCAAAAAATACGAATTCTCAACCGAAACAGATACATTTTCAAACCAAAAAGAAGAATTTTTAACCAAAAATTTTGTGTTTTAAATTTAAAAAACAGTTAATTTTATCAAAAAAAGAGGAATTTTCAACGAAATAGTTAGATTGTCAACCGAAGCAGACCGGAAAAATGAAAATTTTTAAAAGTAGTTGAATCCTCGACCAAAAAAAAAAATAATTTTAACCAGTAGCATTTTCAGCCCAAAAATACGACTTCTGAACCAAGGCAGATTCATTTTCAAACAAAAAATACGAATTTTCGACAAAAAGTTGAATTTTTAATAAAAAAAAGGTTAGATTTTTAATTAATAAAACATTTGAATTCATCCAAAAACGACGAATTTTCAACAAAATAGTAGAATCCTCAACCAATAAAAGAAATTATGTTCACCAGTTTGCAGTTTCAACCAAAAAAGATTAAGTTTTTCCAAAAGAGAAGAATTTTCTACAAAACAGTTCAATTATTTAATAAAAAAATAGGAATTTTTAACGAAATAGTGGAATTTTCAACCAAAACAGATTAATTCTGAAACCGGAAAATATGAATTTTGTACTAAGAGGATTAATTTTCTACAAAATAGACGAATTTTTATCGGAAAATTTACATTATAAGCGGAAAAGATGAATTTGCAACTAAAATGATGAATCTTTAATAAAAATATGAATTTGTAACAATGCAGGTGAATCCTCGACCAAAAACAAAAACTTTATTTAACCAGTTACATTTTTAAACAAAAAGACGAATTTTGATTTTTTTTAAAGTTGAATTCATCCGAAGAACGACTAATTTTCAACAATATAGTTGACTCCGTAAACAAAACAAATTTTTGATCAGTTTCTGTTTTCAAACAAGAAAGATTTTAATTTCAAAAAAAAAAGTTGAATTCATCCAAAATACGATGAATTTTCAACAAAATAGTTGAATCCTTAAACAAAACAAGAAATTTATATCATATTCCATTTTTAACCAAAAGATATGACACTTTTCCAAAAGAGATTATTTTTTTACAAAACATTTTGATTTTTTATCCGGAAAATATGAATTTTCTACTAAGAAGATTAATTTTCGTCGAAATATTTAGATTGTAAACGGAAAAGATGAATTTGCAACGAAAATCATGAATCTTTAATAAAAATATGAATTTTTAATAAAGCAGTTGAATCCTCTACCAAAAACAAAAGCTTTTTTTCAACCAGTTGCATTTTTAAACAAAAAGACGAAATTTCAACAAAATAGTTGAATTTTCAAATAAAAAAAATTTTAAATTTTTGTTTAAAGTTGAATTCATCCGAAAAAACGACGAATTTTCAACAAAATAGTTGAATCCTTAAACAAAACAAATTTTTTTATCAGTTTCTATTTTCAAACAAGAAAGATTTTAATTGCAAAAAAAAGTTGAATTCATCCAAAATACGACAAATTTTCAACAAAATAGTTGAATCCTTAAACAAAACAAAAAATTTATATCAGTTTCCATTTTTAAGCAAAAAAGATAACGTTTTTTCCAAAAGAGATGATTTTTCTACACAGCAGTTCGATTTTTTAACCGGAAAATATGAATTTTCTACTAAGAAGATTATTTTCCACCAAAAAATACGAATTTTCAACGAAATAGTTACATTGTCAAACGAAAATATGGATTTTTAACTAAAATCATGAATCTTTAATAAAAAAATGAATTTTTAACCAAAATTTGTTGGAAATTCGTCTCCTTGGTTTGAAAATGAATACATTTCGGTTGATAATTCCGCTATTTACTTACAAATTCGTATTTTGTGTACGGGGCTTCAATTATTTTGTTAAAATTTCATTTTTTCTATTAACGATTTATAATTTTAGTTGAAAATTCATCTTTTCGGTTTCTTTTAAAGTTTCATCCGAAAAGAGTGGAATTTAAAAAAAAATAGTGAACTTTTAACCAAAAAAGATTTTTTTAAATAAAAAAAAAAACAGTTGATTAAATTTCCAACCAAAAAAGATGATATTTTTTCTAAAACATCTTCAAAAATTTACTTTTTCTTCAAATTTTTGGAAACCTTTTCAAATTTTTAAACTATTTTTTAAACATTTGCAAAACTTTTAAACCTACTTCATTTTATCTTTTGAAATTATTCGAATTTTTCCAAAAATTTTCTTAAAATTCTGCAAAGCTAAAGAAATTGCCTTCACTCTTCCAGATTCCTTTTCGACAAGTTAGGAAATAATTTGAAATGTTTTGTAATATTTTTCAATTTTCTCTCAAAATTCATTTTTCAAAGTAAAAAGTCAGCTTAAATTTTTTCAGGAATTTTAAAAACATTCCTTATTCTCTTGAAACCTTTTAAAAATCTTAAAAAACTATTTTTCCAAATCTTCAAAAATATACATTTGATTTTAAAAAATGTTGAAATCTTTTCTACTATTAAATTAGTTAAAAATATTTGTGAAGGTTCTAAATATCTCTTTGAAGTTATTCAAATTTTTCCTAAAATTTAGTAATATTGCAAAATTGAAAACTGTTGCTTTAAAATATTTTAGATTATTTTTTGACATCTTAGGAAATTATTTTAAATGTTTTTACATCTTTTCCAATTTCCTCTTAAAATTCATTTACGAAATAAATCATTTGAAATGTTCCCAGGAGTCTAAGAATTTTTTTTCATAAATTTTACAAAATTCTTAAAAATCCTTTTTTTTTGTAATCTACAAAAATCTACATTTCTTCTCAAAATTTATATTATATTCGAATCTCTTCAAAATTTCTAAAACGTCTACATATCTTTTGATATAATTCAGTTTTCATAACAATTTTTAAAACCCTGAAAGATTTTTAAAAAATCCTAAAATCTCCCAGATTCTTTTTGGACATATTTTGTATGATACTTATTAATAATTTACTTACATATCTTTCAAATATTTTTAAACCAACTCAAAAATTGTATTTTTGAATGCCCAATTCTATATCAGTTTAATTCTTAAGGCTTTGAAACTAAAGTTTTTTGCTTTAAAGGCCTAAATGCGAAAATATTTGGTATAAAATTTCTGAATTTTCGAAGGATTCCAATTTTTTATTTCACAATGTTATGGTTTCAAATTAAAATATTGAAAATATCAAAACAAATTCCCTATGAAATCTTTCAAATATTCTAAATTGGTCTCAATTTTAAATGTACAAAATTGTCTGGTTTTTTTAGTTCTTCGAAATCGTAGAATATCAAATTTAAAGATAGTTGTACAATTTTCAGTTTAAAGGCTTTGTAATTAAACCGTTTTGCAATAAATGCCTCCAGAATTAATACGAAATAATTACAAATGAAGACAATTTCGAATTAAAAGGCTTAAAATCGTGCAATTTCAAAAATTGGAATCATAGAGATCTGTTTTTTTATTCTTCTATTTTAATTTTCAATGTAATATTTTAAAAATTGTCCGAATTTTATTTAAAGATTCAAACAAATAGAACTACCTGAAATTGATACCTCAGTAATTGAATAATTTATTTAATTTTTAATGGTTACAATTTCAGAGTTCTGAATTTCCACATTGATCGCAGAATTGCCAATTTTCCCCTTTTATAAGTTTTAATTTCGAATTAAAATTGAATTGAATTTGGAAAAGTATAATCAACAATTGGAAAATTGTTGATTTTTAAACGATTTACATTTACTTAAAATAATTAAAATTTTAAAGGGTTCGAGTATGAAAAAATTTTAATATCACAATTCCTTACAATTAAAACTTTTTGCAGTTCCAAATTAAGTTTGGCAAACGAATCCAAACTTAATTTAAAACTGCAAAAAGTTTTAATTTCCAAGAATTGTGATATTTAGAATAATTTAATTATAAAAGGTTTAAAATTTGAATAATTGTTTTTATATAATAACAAGTTAAAATTCTAGAATTTCCGAAGCTTTGACTCTGAAACATTCATTTTAGTTTCAAACTTCAAATTGTCCAATTTTAATCGCTTCAAATTAAAAATTATTCAAATTCTAACGTTTTTAATTATTCAACTTTGAACGCTTTTATTTAGAAATGATACAATTTCAATTCCTTCCAATTTTAAATGATCCCATTTTCAAAAATCTCATTTGAAATTATTCATTTTTTAACATTTTGAAATTGTCCTATTATCGAATCTTTAATCTGTAATCAATCAATTTGGAGATTCTTCAGTTCAAAATGAAAATTTTCAATTTTGAACTCCTTGAAATAGAAATGATACATTTTCAACTTGTTTCTAATGAAATTATCCAATTTTCAAAATTTAATTCTGAAATTTTTTAATTTTTCAATTTTTTTTTGTTTCCTCAATTTTAATTCTAATTGGTAATTTATAACTGAACAATTAGTCGTTAGAAAAAAAGAAAAAAAAATTATTTTTTATTTCCTTATGTCTGAAAAACCCGTATTGATATTTACAACAACAAAATTGAATATAATCAATGTGATGTCATGAGGTTAAATTTTCATTTCAAAATGTTATGTCTTAATTACGATAAGAATGAACGCTTCGATTTGGTTTTATCCATTGCTCAGAAATTGTAAATATTTTAATTATCCTTGAGTATTATAGACAATCTGCATTTATTTCCATAAAAAAAAATGTTTACAAGAAGATAGTCGTGAATTACACTATCTCGATTTTAATTTATATGATCGTTGCTCAACAATTTGCATAATTACTTTCATTGTCAGTACTTTATATATAGAACGTGGTGATTAATCTGCATGTTCAGTGTTACTGGACCAGGAAACCCTGGAAATGACCGGGAATTTTTGAATGCGGGGAAAACCGGGAAATGAGAGTGAATTTATTTCCCAATGACTTCAAATATCACAAATTTCATATCACTTGTTTACAGTGCAATTATGAAATTATTTATTTTACGATGCGTAATTCTAAAATATTTTACGTCAAAAAATTGCAATTGGAGGTCTTCATTTTTAAGCGTACCCTTTCAATTTAAAGAACTTTAAAATGCAATTTTGAAGACTTGAACAATTAAAAATTAAATTAAACAATTAAAAATTATTGAATGATTTTTAAAACTGAACTGTAGACGATTAAAAATTAAACAATTGACATATTTTAACGTTAAAAATTGAACTGTTTTAATTCGAAAGCCTGAGTAGTTAAACAAATTTAAACGTCTGGTTGAAACTTTACAAACTATTTTCAATTTTGAACTAATTTCAGGTCCTGTTTATATATTTTTTTAGTCTAAAATATTCCATTTTCAACCCATGCAATTTGAAATATCTTAATTAACAAAAAGAACCATTTTTTATATTTTGCAATATTTGACTGTTAATTTGAAATGAGCAATTGTAAATCAAGTAGTAAAAACTAAACAATTTTAAATTCAAATGTTTGAAATAGAAAAGGCTTAAATCGTTAAAATTTTAGAGTGCTGAATTTAAACTTTGAACGTTACAGTTTTAATTGTTCCATTTTAAATATTTTTAATTTTAAAGTAAAAATGTTGAATTTGGATGTTTCATTAACAATTGAGCAATTATTCATTTGAAAGGACTTAAATTAAAAAATAAATTTTGCTATTTCATTTTTTTTTCCGAATTGGAAAAGGAACTTTTTTTTTACATTTCTATTGAGTCGAATGGCGACAAATGTTGTATTTTTAATATTTTTATTGAGTTTGAAAAAAGGAAATTGTATTTTTTAATTTTTGTTTATTTGGACGCGAGGAAATTTTGGTTTTCAATTTTTTCTAAATTGGAAAAGTCTCTTTTTTAATCATTTTTATTGAGTTGGAAGGGATACAATTTTGGTTACTTTTTCTGGATTGAAAGAGGCCATTTTTTCATTTATTTTTTGGTTATTTATTTTGTTCCTGAATTGGAAGAGGCTATTTTTTCTTTTTATTATTTTTATTGAGTTGAAGGGTGGAAGTTTTTATTTTCAATCTTTTTTCTGAATTCGCATAGAGTAATGTTTCATTTTTAACTCTTTCATTAAGTTGGAAGGGAGGAAATTTCGATTCTTAATTCTTTTTCTGAATTGGAAGAGGGATATTTTTTTAACGATTTTTAGCGACTTGGAAGGGAGCAAATTTTGGTTTTAATTTTTTCTGAATTCGAAGAGGGCAATTTTTTCTTTATAGCATTGAAGGGGGAACTTTACATTTTCAATTTTTGTACAAAATTGGAACAGGGACATGTTTTATTTTTAAGGTTTTTATCGATGCGAATGAAAATTTTGCATTTTAATGGCATTTGGTTTAAATTGTTCATTTGGAAAGTGTTGAAACTTTTCATTTTATACGTGCAAATTATTGTGTGTTTGAATTAATAAATTTTAAGCTTCAATTTGAAAGTTTAAAATTCAAAAACGGCCCCCTTCTGTTATTAATATTAATTAATATTTTAGAATATTAATTAGCATGAATAAAAGTGTGAATAATAAAAAAATAAACTAAAATTCTTTTATTATTATTTTGATTGATTTATGGAGAGAGTAATTACCATTTCAGCGAGGTGAGCAAAGCTTTGAATAAAACGAGAGGTCTCTATGGTCGTTGGGTGGAATTGCAGGATGTCACTGTTACAACCCCAACGTTAGGTCCAGGACTTCCGGTTGCCCGGGAAGAATTGGAGTGGACCACCACTGAACTTCGAAACTCACTCAGGTCCATTGAATGGGACCTCGAAGATCTCGAGGATACAATTTATATCCTTTTCATATTTTCAATTTATCTTTTTTTTTATTTCTCATTTGTTTCTAATCTTAGAATTTACTATTTATTAACTGAATTTCTAATAGGGTTGTTGCCACACAGATGAGCATTTTTGATTTAATTACAGGCTTGACACTCTTTCCCCTATTCCCCTCTTTTCCTATTTTGGTTGAAAAAAGATTTCCTCTTGTTCCCCCTATTTTCAAAAAAATTTCCCCTTTTTCTCGTTTTTTTTTCGCTTTCGGTTAAAAATTCCACAGTTTGGTTGAAAATTCAACTATTTTGTTAGTAAGTCATCTTTTTTGGTCGGATTTTTTTGTTGTTGAAAAAGTCATCTTTCTTGGTTGACAGTGAAATTTGTTGTTGTAAATTCAACTGTCTTTTAAAAACGTCTAAGTGTTTTTGATTTTAGAATAAAATCTTTTTTTTTTTTTGAAAATTCAACTGCATGGTTGATTGAATTCAACTGTTTCTGATTTAAAATTAAAATCTTTTTGGTCGAAGTAGGGTAAGAGCACCAGTTATTGGCACCTTAAGAGGAAATTTAGACTTTAGGAAATAAATAAACACATAAAATATTGAATTCTGAAATAGTGATAATTATACCGGCACTCAAAATTTTATACAGAATACACTGGAATGTTGAATTATTATTCAAAGTTGAAAAAAACTTGAAAAATTATTAAAAATAAGCATGTAGTCCCAAAATGTTAGTGCTTGGCACTGCTAACCCCAGTTATTGGCACCCCTCGTCACCAGTGATTGGCACTACACTGACATAACCTCCTCAAACTTCTGTAATTGCATTAAAACATTGATAAAAACAAATTGTGCATCTGAAAATATGAAATAAATTTTCTATTAATAATTATAAATTTAGTATTTTATCAATTTTGTTTTTGGACAAGCCAACTTCTTTGACAGCAGCTATAAAGCCTAGCCATTTCACATATCTATTCTTCGGCTTATGTTTTTCTTTCCTCAGAGATACTCTCTGACGGGCAAACATATGGCAATAAATAAAATAAAAACCATAAATGTTACTAATTTTCTCATTTTCTACTTCAAACTAGAAAAATTAAGAAACAAATTCAAACATGGATACATAAATATAGTTAAAACAAGTCACCCACCGATTAAATAAAAACTTTGGCTATTTATAATAACATGAATTCCTGCGTAACATTTAAAACATTGTACGACAATATTATTAAACACAATATGTATAAAGATAATAAAATTCTATTCATAATTTAAATAAAACCAATATTTACCTATACCTCGAGGTCTGAAAAGAATAATAAATTAAATGAACAGAACTTTGGAGGTTACGATTACCGGTATCCCGGTATTAAAATGACAGCTTCATTTATTATAATTGTTAGCTACTTTTTCGTCTACCTAGTAAAGACTTTTGTTGTTCCGGCACTTTTAACACTTCATTTTATCAGAAATACGTGAAATGGCTCATGTCAACACAAGGTCTTGAGATTACATAACCTCACTTTTTTCCGGCGAGGCAGGGGTGCCAATGAATGAAATCATTCCCGAATTGCATGGTCTGGTCATTGGCACTGGGGTGCCAACGACTAGAGACCATACTTTTAATATTAATTTCCATTGGCACCCCCCCTAAAATTAATAAATAAATTATTGCCGAGGTTCATTCCTTATTTTGATTATATTGCAAGTATTTCTTTTCAATATTCACAAAAATTGGAACAGATTTACTTGTTCACAACGTTGTTTGAACAAAATTAAAAAATGTTGTCAGCTAAACATTTTCTTTAGAAAACCGGATAAATTCTTGGCACCCTAAGAACTGAAGTGAATTCATTATTTTATAACTAAATTTGACATTATTTTGTATGAATTATATATGTCGGTACACGCAGAAATAATGGTAGAATTAAAATAATACCATCAAAATACGATAAATGTTTGCATTTTCTTAAAATTTAACAAAAATGAGAGAGGGTGCCAATAACTGGCGCAGTGCCAACCACTAGTGCTCTTACCCTATCAAATTATATATTTTTCGTTAAGAATCTTTTTTTGGATTAAAAATTCCAACTGTCGTTCAAAAAATCGTTTCTTTTGCTTTAAAATTCAAATATTTTGATCTTTTTTCGTTAAAAATGAACTTTTTTTAAAGTAAAAATATTTTTTTGTTTAAAATTCAACTAGTTGGTTGATAGTTGAACTATATACTTTATTAAAAATTCATTTCATTGTTGTGAAAGATTCATCTCTTTAGCTGAAAATTCATATTTTTTGGTTGAATTTAACTGTTTCTAATCTAAAATCAAAATCTTGTTGGTCGTAGTATAAACTGTTATATTTTTCGTTAAGAATTAATCTTTTTTTGGATTAAAAATTCTTTTTTTTGTAGAAAAGTCATATTTCTTTGTTGGAAATCAACTTTTTTGTTGAAAATTCAACTATTTTCAATATTTCAACGGTTTTCTATAAAATTTGACTGTTTAGCTTGAAAGGTCAACTCTTTGATTGAAAATCCATCTTTTTTGGTTAAAAATTCAAGTATTTTCTTCAAAATTCTTTAAAATTCTAATCTTTTTTTGCTTGAAAATTCAACTACTTGGTTAAAAGTTAAATTATTTTGTTAAAAATTTATTAATTTTTGTTAAAGATTCAACTTTTTACTTGAAAATTCAATTACATGATTGAAAATTCCTGTCTTTTGTTGAAAATTCGACTTTTTTAGTTGAATTGAACTGTTTTTGATTTTGAATTAAAACTCTTCCGGTTGAAATATCAACTGTTATATTTTTGGTTAAGAATTCATATTTTTTTGGATTCAAAATTCATCTTGTTATTGTTAGAAAGGTTTTTTTTTCTTTGTTGAAAACGAACCTTTTTATTGAAAATTCAACTGTCTTTTAAAAAATTCGTCTAGTTTGCTTGAAAATTCAACTATTTTAATCAAAATTCATCTCTGTTCCTTGAAAGTTTAGCTATTTGGTTGAAAATTAATTTTTCTTCTTTAAAAATGAACCTTTTTGTTGAAAATTCATCTTTACGGGATTCAAAGTCAACGGTTTTCTATAATATTCAACTTTGTAGCCTGAAAAATTAACTCTTTCGTTGAAAACTCATCTCTTTGGTTGAAAATTCAAGTTTTTCCTTAAAATTCTTCGTTTTTGGTTGAATCTAACTGTTTTTATTCAAAATTAAAACCTTTTTTGTTGTCAAGGATGCGTCTTTTTAGTTGAAAATTCAATTACATGAAAATTCGTCTTTTTGGTTTTATTGAAGTTTTTTAAAATTAAAATTAAAATCTTTTTGGTTGAGATATTAAAATCATCTTTCTTGGTTGAAAATAAACTTTTTTGTTGAAAATTCTGTACTCTACAACATTCGTCTTTTTGACTTATTGAAAATACAATTGCTGTTGCTTAGAAGTTTAATTTCTTCTTTTTAATTTAACCATTCGGTTGAAAATTCATTTTTTTAGGTTGACAATTCCAGTATTTGTTTAAAAGTCCAACTATTTGTTTCTTTTTTTTTCTTTTGATAATTCAACTGTTTGGTACAAAACGTATCTTTGTTGGTTAAAAATTTATTTTTATGTACAAAACTGGTCTCTTTTACTTGAAAGTTCGACTTTTTTAATGAAAATTCATTTTTTTTTGTTGGAAATTCGACTGTCTTCTATAAAAAATTCGTCTCTTAGGTTAATTGAAAATTCAACTGTTTGATTGAAAATGCAACTATTTTGTTGAAAAATTCGCCTCTTTTGCTTGAAAGTTTACCTATTTAGTTGAAAATGACTTTTTTTTGTTGATAGTTCAACTATTTGGTAGAAATTTCCTCTTTCTTAGTTGAAAATTAACTTTTTTTTTTTAAATTCATCTTTTCGTGTTGAAAAAAAAAGTTTGAGATTTGACTTTTTAGCTTTAAAACTGAACTCTTTTGATGAAAATTCATCTCTTTTGATATTAAATCTTTTTTTGTTAAAAATTCAACTATTTTGTGGATAATTCGTCTCTTTTGCTTGAAATTTCAACTGTTCGGTTGAAAATTATTTTTTGTTTGTTGATAATTTTACTATTTCGTAGAAAAGTAAATTTTCGTGGTTAAAAATTAACCTTAATATTGAAAATTCGTCTCTTTTGCTTGAAAGTTCAACCAGTTTGTTGAAAATTCAACTTTTCTGCTTGAAAATCCAACTGTATTATAAAAAACTCATCTTTTTGGCTTATAGAAAATTCAACTGTTAGTCAGAAATGTAAATATTTTGTTTAAAATTCGTATCTTTTGTTTAAAAGTTCAAATATTGAGCTAAAAATTATTTTTTTCACAATTCAGCTATTTGCTAGAAAATTCGCCATCTTCTTTCGTTTTCTAAAAAATTTGACCTACATTAATTTTATTTAATGAATGTATTGTCCTATTATTTCCCTTTTTTTAAATCACCCTATTTCCTCTATTTCGAGATCAATTTTGGCTGTGAAGTCTGCAATTATTAAAATGTCAAAAACCTTTTTAAAATCTTCAAAGCTAAAATATTAAACCTTTTATTCATTATTTCTAATGTTGTCTATTATTTGCCGATTTTTTATTCTAAATTATTTTTCGATGAAAGAGAAGGATTTCTATATCACTATTTCATTATATTTTTGTTCTTCCAAATTCTTATTCGTAAAAATACCTTAACATTTTCAACACGTATCGTAGAAAAGAATCCATCAAAGTTTAAAATTGACAACAAAGAATTAACTGTTCGAAGATACTTCATTGAACAAACCCGTGAGGAAGTAAAGGTAATTTTTTAAATAAAAAAATATTATCCATCCAACTAGATAAGGAGTGAAAAAATAATTATGTTTATAATTTTATAGATTATGAAAGACAAGATGAATTTGAATAAAGGCCGTGATCGAGATCGTACTGCAAGACAGGTAATCAAAAATCTTTTTAAAAGTCAAAAATATTCTTTTCCCCACTCTTTGAAATTTTTGTTTCGGAGGGCAACACGATCTCTACTTTATCTACTTTTCTGACGTGAATCAGCTGATCAAATAATGTATCAGGATGTCAACAAAAACTTGTCACTTCATTTCATAACCTGAGTTTTTTTTCAGTTTAAACTCGCATAAAATTACACTTGGAAATTCAACCTGACATTTAAAAATGTCGAAAATGGTTCGTGCGGTAAATAAAGTAATTTACTCTAAAATCTTTATTACTAAATTGCTTTTATACTAATTTTAACCACAGTTTTAATTTACTAAATAAAAACTATTTTCTTGATAATAATAATAATAATCCTGCTATTTATCAAATAGGTGTTAACATTCTCTCAGTACATTATAAATCCATTTATCCGTTCACATTAATTAAATCATTAATCAGTCTTAAATTTAATTCGCGTTCAAAGTCAACGATAATAAGGCGACTAATTGACCTAAATCGTTCTGTTCTCATATTTATCAATACTTCGAAGTGCACATGATTCAACTCATCTTATGAAACTAAAATCTCAAAAACAACATCAGCTCCTAATTCTCGATTTATTTTAAATCAGCTTTTCGCAATTTTATTAATGAATTGTTTGAATGTTTTCAGCCGCTTTTGGAAAACAGTCCAGCAAGAGTGCCAGTTAATCACGGCACGACAAAATACAGCAAATTAGAAAATGAAATCGATAGTCCTAATCGACAATTTTTGGACTCAACGATGCATCAACAACATGTGATGATGCATCAACAGGATGAACAACTCGATATGATCGGAGAAAGCATCGACACACTCAAGACTGTCTCCAGGCAAATTAATTCTGAACTCGACGAACAGGCAGTGTGAGTTTCATTTTAATGAATTTTTGTTGAACCTGGAAGACCTGGAAATCTCCTTAAACTTTTCTCGAGAACCTTGAATGTTTTTTAACAGATTTTTCTTTGAAATGCGAAAAATAATTTAAATCTTTTAGTCTATTATAAAAGAAACATCTCTTTCAGAAGAAACCTTGCTACTGAACAGTTTTTTCATTTATCTTTTGCTTATTACACAATAAATAAAGAGATTTCTAGGCATTTTTTATAGACTTCACTAATTATTTTATAGATTGCAATGCACAGACTTTAATATTTAAGGTGGCGAATTGACAGGAAAAGACCAGTAAATGACCGGGAATTTAATTAAAAAATCGGGAATTTACTTCTGATCGTAGCAAAATTCAAGTTTTCATTATTTTAATAATTTTTGTCAATTTACAAAAGTTGAAGATTCATTTTAATTTAAAATTCTTGTTTGGTTGAATATGTAACTACTTTGTTAAAAATCAATTTATCCTTTTTTTGTTGTTGTGAAAATTCAACTATTTGGTTGAAAATTGATATTTTGCATTTAAAAATTAAACTGTTTGTTTGAAAAAGTATGTACTTTGTGGAAAATTCGTCATTTTTGTAGAAAGTTTATCTTTATGGTTGAAAATTAATCTTTTTGGCATAAAATTCAACTATTCCAGTTGAAAATTCAACTATTTCGTTCAAAATTCAATTATTTTGTTAAAAAAATTACATTTTTTGTTAAAAGTTATCTTTTTATTTGAAAGTTAATCTTCTTGTTTAAAAATTCTTCTATTCGGTTAACAATTTAAGTATTCCAGTTAAATATTTATCATTTCTATTACACATTCATCTTTTGGGTTGGAAATTAAATTATTTGGCTGAAAGTTAAATTCTTTTATTAAATTTTTTTTTAAGATTCATCGTTTTAATTAAACATTCATTTCTTTGATTGAAAATTGAGCTGTTTAATTGAAAACTTTTTTTTTCCTTTGGTTGTTTTTCATTTCTTTCTCTTCTTTAATTGAAAAGTAAATTATTTCGTTAAAAATTGATGTATTTTGTTAAAAAATGGTATTTTTTGGTGGAAAATTAATCTTTTTTTATTTGAAAATTAATCTTCTCGTTTAAAAATTCATCATTTTTTAGTTGAAAATTCATCTTTCTGGTTTAAAAATCAACTATTTCAGTCGAAGATTCATTGTTTTAGTGGAAAACTCTTATGTTTTGGTAAAAATTAATTTTTTAACTAAAAATGTTACTGTTCCATTTTCGGCTGAAAAATATTATTTTTTTAGTTCAAAATTCACCTAGTTGGTTAAAAATTCATGTATTTTGTTGAAAAATTGCATTTTTTGGTAGAAAATTAATCTTTTTATTTGAAAATTCGTCTTTTTCGTTTAAAATTGATCTATTCTAGTTGAAGATTCATAATTTTATTTGAAAGTTCATCAGTCTAGTTGAAAGTTTAACTATTTTGTTGAAACCCTGTTTTTGTGGTTGAAAATTAATTTTTTCAACTGAAAGTTCAACTATTCCATTTTTTGTAATAAATGAATATTTCTTAGTGAAAATTTTAAGTATTTTTTTCTCTGTTCTCTGCTGTTGTGTTAAAGGATGTTTAGAATGAACTTCATAAATTAAAATAAATTTTTGCGTTTTTTCTGGAAATATGAATATGTTACTTTTAGTTGACCAGGAAAATTGAAAAACTTGAAGAATGTTACAAGTATTCATTTTTTGTGACATTCAACTTACAAATTATAAAAGTTATTAGCTGAAAATTTCGATTTTAATTCAGTTTCAAAAGGGTTTCAAAATATTTCAAAGATTTTAGACTATTTAAAAGGATTTTTAACATTTTACAAAAATTTAAAGGATTTCAAAGATTTGAAAATGTTTACCAGTATACCAGATTTCTACGATTTTAAAATATGTCGAAAATTTGAAATGATTTCAAAAGGTTTAAAAACATTTTAGAAGATTTGAAAAGATTTTACTATTCAATGATTTCAACGAATAAAAAAGATTTCACAAACAAAGATGTGAGCAAAATTTCACAAATATTTAAAAAGATTTGATAAAGATTTAAAAAATTTCACAACAAATTCCCAAAGATTTCGAACATTTCATAAAGATTGCAAGGATTTCAAAGATTTAAAAAAGGCATATACACCAGATTTAAAAGATTTCACAAAGATTTCGAACATTTTCAAAGATTTTAAAACTTTCAAAAGATTTCAAAGGTTTTAAAGGTTATAGTAAACTAGATTTGTTAGATTTCAAAAGATTTTACACAGATTTAAAATATTGTCATGATTTTTAATGAATACAAAAGATTTCAGAAAGATTTCATAGAAATTTAATAAATATATCAAAATAATACAAGAATTCCAAAGGTTTCAAAACATTTCAAAGATTTTAAACGATTTCAAAGATTTCAATGACTTCAAACGAATACGAAAGATTTCACAAACAAAGATTAAAGAAAGCTTTCACAAATATTTCGAAGATTTCATCAAAATTTCAACAAATTTCAAAGGTTTCAAGGATTTTAAAGTTTTCAAATATTTCAAATATCTTACAAAAATTTGAAAAGATTCCAAAATATTTAACAGAAATTCTAAGATTTCACACCGATTTTAAGTACTTCAAGAGATTTCAATGAATTCGCAAAGATTTCAAGGTTTTCAAAGACGACTTATGTTCGCAACAAATTAAGAATTTTTTTATTTGTGATTTTTTCTTTTTAAGAAATTATTGATCAATAAAAAATGAAATAGCTCACTTTTTACATGGATAACAAATGGTTATTTCATTATTTGATGTAAAAGAAGGAGACCTGGAAAAACTTGACTTCTTGATCTGGAAAACCTGGAAAATACCTTGAATTTCGTTCATAAAAATCGCTGGACACTCTAAATTTTCAAATCGGAAAAAATCGCGTCAAAAATATCAAATAAAGATTAGGCTTCTGGTAGGGCTGAACAACTTTAATATTGCAAAGTCGCTGCTTGCGGTATTTTCCATCCGATTATCGTAGTCTGTAATCCCACGGACATTTTTAAAACCAAAAACAAAAAAATTCGTTCGACCTTTTTTAAAAAAAATACTATTTTCATGTCCCTATCTAAAAAAAAGTGTTGTAACGATATATGTCCAGAGCGTCGTCCCTACCTGGAAAACCTGGAACTGTCATGGAATTTTTATATCCCTGAACAATCCTGGAAATATCAGGGAATTTTTTTAAGAGTGTGCTTAATTTTTTTTTAATTCTAATATAAAATTGAATAACAATGATTCTTCATTTTCAAAAGTATCTTTATATTAATGTATTTAACTATTTTGTTCCAAATTCTTTTTTTTTTCTTTGTGAAAAATTAATTTTCTAACTGAAAATTTAACTATTCTATTTTTGGTTCAAATTGATCGCTTTTTGTTGAAACTTCATGTATTTTGTTCAAAATTCCTTCTCATTAGTAGAAAATTAATCTTCTTGGTTGAAAATTCACCTTTTTGCTTGAAAATTCAACTGTTTCTAGGCAATTTTTTCTCTCTCGACTGAAAAATCATCTTTGTTAATATTTATTATTGTTTGTTAAAAATTCATAATTTTAGTTAAAAAATTCATATCTTTTCTTCAAAACTTACTCATTATATTGAAAATTCGTATTTTTTGGTTAAATTCAACTGTTTTTCATTGAAAATTAAAATCTTATTTGGTTGAAAGTGAAATTCTTTTGATAAAAATTAATTTTTTGGTCGAACATTCGTTATTTTAATTGAAAATTCATCTCTTTAGTTTAAAAATTAGCTGTTTTGTATAAAATTCCTTTTTTCTTTGGCTGAATATTTTTGTTTACTCAAAAAGTAACTATTCTAGTGTTGATTTTTTTGGGGGTTAAAAATTTATTTTAGAAACTGGAAATGTAACTATTCCAATTGAATATTCCATAATTTTATTGGACAATTCATCTCTTTGGTTGAACATTAATTTGATAACTGAAAATGTAACTATTCAATTTTTAGTTGAAGAATTATCGTTTTAGTTTAAAATTCGTGTTCTTTCGAAAAAATGAATCTTTTTGATTAAAAGTTCAACTATTCCGGTTGAAGATTCATCATTTTAGTTGAAAATTCATGACTTCGTTTGAAAATGTAACAATTTTTTTGAACATAACTTCTTTTTTGGTTGAAAAGTATTTGCTTAAATCTAAAAATGAAACTTTTTAAATTGAATATTCTTCCATCATTTTAGTTGAAAATTCATCTTTTTAGTTGAAAGTTCATTTTTTAAAGTGACAATTTAACCGGTACATTTTTGGTTGACAATTTATCATTTTTTGTTGAGAATTCATGTATTTTGTTGAAAAATAGTCTTTTTTGGTAGAAATTAATATTCTTGGTTGAAAATTCATCGTTTTATTTGAAAATTCAAGTATTCCAGTTAAAGATTCACAACTTGAATTGAAAATGCCTCAGTTTGTTTGAAAATTAATTTTTTAAACTGAAAATTCAACTATTCCAATTTTGGTTGAAAATGTATCTGTTTTAGTTCAAAATTCAACTATTTGGTTGAAAAATTTGTCTTTTTTTACTTGAAAATTCATGTATTTTGTTGAAAAATTGTCTTTGTTGGTAGAAAATTAATCTTCTTGTTTAAAAAATCCTTTTTTTGGTTGAAAATAAAACTACTTGATTGAAAATTCAACCATTTGGTTAAAAATTTATGTATTTATTTAAAAATTTATTCTTCGGTTTAAAAGCTAATTTTGTTATCTTATAATTAAACTGTTTTATTGTAAATTATTTTTTTTTTCTAAACTTCGTGTTTGAGTGTTGAAAATACAATTGCTTTTTATTTAAATTTTGACTTTTTGTTTGGAAAATTCAATTATTTGGTAAGGAACGTACGTATTTTGTTAAAAGTTAGTCTTTTTTGGTAAAAAAAATATAATCTTTTTGTTGAAAATGCAACTATTTGGTTAAAAACTTATGTAATTTGTTGAAAATTCGTCTTCTTTTGTAGAAAATTAATCTTCTTGGTTGAAAATTTAACTCTTTTGTTAAAAATTTATGTATTTTGTTAAGAACATTTTTTTTGCCTAAAAACTTTTTTTTTAATCCTAAAATTAAACTATTTCATTGAAAATTAACTTTTTTCTAAACGTCATATTTTTGTGTTGAAAAATCAACGGCTTTGTGTAGAACATTGGTCTTTTTGTCTTGAAAATTCAACTATTTGGTTAGAAATGTATTTATTATATTAAAAATTTATCTTTTTTGGTAAAAAAATCATCTTCTTGATTAAAAATGTAACTATTTCGTTAAAAATTAATGCAGTTATTTGAGAATTCTTCATTTTTAGTAGGAAATTAATTTTCTCGGTTGAAAAGTAATCTTTTTGGTTAAAAATGCAGTTATTTGATTGAGCACTTAACTCTTTTGTAGAAATCTCGTCTCTTCAGCTTGAAAATTCCATTATTTCGTTCAAAATTTACGTTTTTGTGGAGAATTCGCCTTGTATAGTAGAAAATTAGTCTTCTTGATTGAAAATTCTACATTTGAGATGATTTTTTTTCTCTTTATTGACTGAAAAATCTTTCTTTATCGAGAATTCAAGTATTTTGTTGAAAATTCGTCTTTTTTTATTCCATTCAACTGTTTTTGTTTGAAATGAAAATCTTTGCTGGGTAAAATATCAACTGTTTCATTTTTTTTTTGTGAATTCATCTTTTTTGGTTGAAAATTCTCAAATATTTCTTTAAAAGTTGGGCTACTTTCTTAATCCACAAGAAACCGGAAGATTTGATCAAATACCTCCGCCCAAATCGTCTCACTTTATTTTTGGATGGCCCTTAAATAAATTTACGAAAAACAAATTTACTCCGTCAAAATTATTTGTTGGGGGTGGTCAAAACTTTGGGGTTCGAATAAAGGGGGGTACGTGGTTAAGAAGCCTTAAGTACTTTATGTACCTGATATATAAATTTTCACATTTTTAATTTGGTTTCTTAATTTTAAATTTCATTCTTAATTTTAATTAAAAATCTAATTAAATATTGGGGCGATCGCCCCAATCGCCCCTTTCTGGACTCATCCTTGATATCGCTTATAAATTTCAGAATGCTGGACGACTTCGGAAACGAGTTGGAGGTGACAGATTCCAAATTAGACGCGACCATGAAAAAAATGGCCAAGGTCCTCCATATGAGTAATGGTAACTATAACAATTACATTCCCGCTCCTACCACTTCAGCGTCTAACGAAACAGGCTATTCTCCTAATAAGTCATCCTCTCTCTATGCTCTGTCGACCACTATTACTAACTGCTTTCTGTGCTCCAGGGAGTAATAACGTCCATTTTCATAGTCATGTACCACTTACAAGTTAAAAAGCGTGAATCAATTTTAATTTTCTAATTACATACCTCCTACGAATTCCAAACGAACGTGCCACTATCAAGATTTTTCAACGTATCCAATTACCCATAGACACATATTAAACTCGATAGACTAGAGACGTAGAATTATATACGATAGAACCCCATAATATCTAAGATTCAACCCTAAGATCATTTTCAGTTTAATATATTTTTTTAACTCTAAGGCTCTTGTATCCTTATTTCAATTTTTGAAGGTTTCGTTTTTTTCTATACAGAGATAATAAGTACAAAACTGAATTTATTTTTTTGTCAATGACAAAAAACTTCTTCTAAAATTGTACTGATGTCAGAAAATAGTTTATTTTTCTGATACATAGTTTGTTACGATCTAGAATTGTTTTCCAATATTGAAAATTTCTTGCCTATGAGTAGCCATTACAGGGTGTCTACTCACCTGGAAAACCTGGATTTGTCAGGAAATTTTTATATACCTGCAAAAACCTGGAAATCTGAGGGATTATTCTTGAGAGCATGCTTAACATTTTTTTTTAATTGTAATATAGAATTAAATAAAAATATTTTTTCATTTATAAAAGTACCTTTATATTACTAGATTTAACTATTTTGGTGAAAATTAGTTGTTTTTGTTGGTAGTGAATAATTTTTTTAAAATGAAAATTCACCTGCTTGGTTGATTTTTTCGCAGTCTTGACTGAAAATTCTTTCTTAATTGAAAATTCAACTCTTGTTGCAAATTCGAATTTTTTAGTTGAAATATCAACTAATAGATTTTTTGTTGAGAATTCATTTTTTTTTTTTGTTCAAAATTTAACTGCTTAGTTGAAAGTTAAACTTGAAACTGAACTATTTAGGTGAAACTGTAACTATTTTGTTGAAAATTCGTTTGTTTTTTTCTGTGAAAAATTAATTTTTTAACTGAAAATTCAACTGTACCAGATGGATCTGTCATTTTAGTTGAAAATTCATCTATTTGGTTGAACACAAATTTTTTAAACGAAAATATACCTATTCATTTTTTGGTTGAGATTTTTTTTTTGTAGAAAATTAATCTTCTTCATTGAAAATTAATTTTTTCACTGAAAATTTACTTAGACCAGTAAATATTCCATTATTTTAGTTTAAAATTCATCTCTTTCATTAAAAATTACATTTTTAGCTGTTAGTTTAAATACTGAAAATTTACTTAATTTAGTTAAATATTACATCATTTTAGTTTAAAATTGATCTTTTTTCAGTTGAAAATTCAACTATTTGTATGAAAATTTATGTATTTCGATGAAAATTCGTCTTTTTGGTAGAAAATTTAACTTTGTGGTTGATAATTAATTTTTTTAACTGAAAATTTACTCAATCCAGTTAAATATTCGATTATTTTAGTTGAGAATTTATCTGTTTTGTTGAAAAGTAATTTTTTTGACTGAAAATTTAACTATTCCAGTTGAAAATTTTATCATTTGAGTTCAAATTTAGTATCTTTGGTTGCTTGTTTCAAATTTAAATTTAACAATTCAATTTGTTTGAAGATTTATTTATCTTTTTTACTTGAAAATTCATGTATTTTTGTGAAAATTTCTCTCTTTTGGTCGAAAATTAAACTCGTTTTTTGAAAATTTATCTTTTAGGTTTAAAATTCAAATATTCCAGTAGAAAATTGTTTTTTTTGAAATTATTTTTTTTTTGCTGAAAATTTAACTATTCCATTAAAAAAAAATTATTTTTAGATTTAATTCTTATTTGATTGGAAATTAATCTTTTTTGAGTTGAAAATTAACTATTCAAATTTTGGTTGAAAATTCATCTTCTTGGTTTAAAATTCAAATATTACAGTAGAAGATTCATAATTTTAATTGAAAATTGATCTGTTTTAGTTGAAAATTCAACTATTTGATTGAAAAATGATATTTTTTTTAGTTGAAAATTAATGTATTTTGTTAAAAATTCGTTTTCTTTTTGGTATAAAATTCATCTTTTTGGTTGAAAATTCAACTATTCGGTTAAAATTTCATCTGTCGTTTTATACAGTTGCTTTTTCAAATGAAAAAACATGTATTTAATCTCAAATTTGAATATTTTCATGGTTCCGTACAATGAAAATTATATCTGAAAAAATCTTAGAGATACCTACAAAAAAACCTGGTTTTTAGGGATTTTTTTCCAGGATTTGAGTAGACACCCTGAACAAGTAAAATAAAAAAAACAATAGTAAGTTAATACGTAACGATGTATGCCAAACATGATAATGCCAAATAATAAAGAAGTCAATAGAAAAATTATTTGCACAATTTTTGTGCCTGACTCTTGTCAGTCAATAAAGTCAGTTTTTATTTTCAAAAGGCGCAATAGTTTGTATAAGAAAAGAAACCAGGTTTAAGAATATTCCATAGTCTACTGAAACGTGATGTTTGATGAGAAGACGTTACTTTCTTTTTAGTGTGAATTTTATTGTTGATGATACTATAAATTTGACCAGTTATCGGTAGAAATTAAAAATGAATTATTTATATGATTGTTGATAGAACACTGATGTTACGTGTGACAGGTTGCACAGTTTATGTGACGCGTAGAATCTAATATTCTAATTTAATTTAAAAAAATGTATACCGTTAGCGAGAAAAGTGCAGTCTGGACTAATAAAATTACAGAGATTGTTTCAGAGATTGTACAAATCACTGTGAGAGTAAAAATAATTGTTTCCTGACCCACACTAACATGTCATTCATTTGGGTGGACCGAAAAAACGTAAAATTATTAGATTCATTGGTTATAGTACTGAAAAGTTTCTTGGTGACATTACGAACCAATTAAAAACAAAATAAAAAAATTCATCATTATTTGGCAATTCAATTGCAAATTTTCTTGTTTTTAATTTTTTGTTTGTAAAGTTTATGGAAGTAAATAACCTTAGACGGAAGAAAGTAAGAAAAATATTTTTTCGTCAAAATATCTTTTAAAAAATTACGAAAAATGCCATTTTGTTAATTTGTGTCCAAGTTGAAAAAAAATATTTTTCGTTCTTTTATTTTTTCAACTTTTCATACCTTTTTTTGTTTATAGAACTTTGCATAATAAATATAGAACAATATTTTAATTTTGTTTTCTATTTTATTTAAATATATATTAGAAGTTATTATGCCACATTCCTATTTTGTATTCTTTTTTAGTTTCTTTATAAAGTTTATAAAAATAATTATTTAAAAAATGTTATCATTGTTTATGAACTATCTTCTCTTAGAACAATACTCATGAAAAAGAATGACTTTTTAATTAGTATTCAATTTTTTTGTCGAATTCAAGTTTTTTCGTCGAAATGTATGTTTAAAAAAGGATGAAAAATGCAATTTTCTTAATTCGTACCTAAATTTGCCAAAAATATGCTTTTGTTTATTTTATTTTTCCATACCCTTATCAACAAACTAAGGAAATATGTACATATTTTTAAGTTTCAAACCAATTTTTTTTTCTATTTTTTACGGATCCTGAAACATGAGCCATTTTTACGTAAAATCCCTAAAAATCCATTTACGCAGCATCTGTAAAAAAAGAAATATTTTTTTTTCAATTCTTTTTGGGTAAAGTTTATGGTAGTTAATAACCTTAGATAGAAAAAAAGGAAGAAATTTTTTTTCGTTGAAATATAAAATTTCAAAAAATGACGAAATATGCACATTTGTTAATTTCTACCTAAGGTTGCTAACCAAGTTTTTAACTTATTTTTTCATTATCTTCTTAATAACCTGAAAAAAGACGTACCTATTTTCAAATTTCAAGCAAAATTTTTGTTCTATTTTTTACGGATCTTGTGCAAAAATGGCTCATGTTCCAGCACCCGTAAAAAAAAATTTGGTTTAAAACTTAAAAATATGTAAAATTTTCCTCATTTTATTAAAACCAGCATCGAAAACTAAAAAAAAATATATATTTTTTCAGCCACTTTAGGTAAAATTTAACACAATTGCATTTTTTGTCATAATGAAACTTTTCAATGATATTACCAATGAATTTAATCATTCTGAGTTTTTTCGAGCTACCCTATTATTCATACCATTATTCATGTGATCGATCGATAGTTTACTTGTGTAATATGGTGGTCCACATTTTTTTCAAATTTTTATACATAACTCCCCTAAATTTATTCGAATTCAGAAAAAAATAAATGCGTATTTAAAAAATAAATTATATTTAGAGGTCCCGCAAGTCCCATAAAGTTTAACACGTATATCCCATAAAAAAAGATGTTTTTGTAAATTTTATTCAGAATAATAGGATTCCAAAAACCCCATAAATGAAAAATTGTATTTTGGCTAGTTTTCACAGATGTTCAAGTAAATTGTTTAAATCATGTATTATTGTTTATAATTAGTTTTCTCTTAGAATAGAGATAGAGTCGTGGTTTTTTCTGAAATTTTCCACTTTCTGTTCACTTGTTAATTAAAATGAAGTAATTATTAATTCAAGTTAACAAAACTAATGCTTTAAACAATTTATTATTACTTTTAATAATATTCTATTTCAATAATGCTAGAAACTTGCTGTTATTTCTGAAATTTTCAACTTTTTATCCACTTTTTACTTAGTAAGGTAATAATAAATGCTATTTAACAAACAATAAAAAAAATCATTACTGTTTGTAACTATCTTCTCTTAGAGTAATTCTTGAAAGATGCAGTTTTTCTGAAATTTTCAGATTTTCTTTGACTTTTTAGTTATGCAAAAATAATAAATAAACATCAACAGGAATCATTTTTTAAATAGTATTGCATTTTTTTGGGAATTAAGTATTTTTGCTAATGTTTTAAAAATATTAATAAATAAAAATAATATCTTATAGTCCAGATAAAGGCAAAGGATGGAATAATTAGTGGGTCTGTAAGTAATTTGTAAAATTTTGTTTTGAATCATAACACGAAGTTTATGGAAGAGCTTAAAATAAAAATTGGAAACTGCTATTTACTCTCGGGGGGCCGCGCCCCCCTACCCCGAAAGAAAACAAGTTGTCATCGATATGTAAATTAATTTGAAAAGTTTAAATAAAATAATTAATTGCATAAGTTTTCATTTCAGAATAAAATATCTACAAAATAAAGAGACTGCTTAACAAACTGATTCTGTTCAGTGTTTATTTATTATTTTTTTCATAACAGAAAAACCCAAGGAAAGTTGAAAATTTTAGAAAAAAGCGTAACTTTCTGGCATTGCTCTAAAAGTTTATAGTTGTAAACAATAATGAATTGTTTAAACAAATACTTTATTAGGTTGCACTAATTAGTGCCTCACTCTAACCAAAAGTTTGTCAAAAAGTTAAAAAAATATCAGAGAAAACCGCAACTTTCTAGTAATGTTTTAAGTCCTCTAATGGAAGGTACTTATAAAAACAATTATAAACAATAAATTCAAACAATGATTTTTATTAACCTTGATTAATTATTGCCTCACTCAAGTGAGAAACTGAAAAAAGTTGGTAATTTTAGGAAAACCGACATTTTCTAGCATTACATGAAGAAGGTAGTTTAAAACAATATTAAATTGTTTAGAAAAATAATTTGTCAACTTTAATTACGTCACTCTAACTGAAAATTTGCCTAAAATTTGGAAATTTCAGAAAAAAACGCATTTTTCTATTATTATTCGGAGTAATTATTCTTAAAAATAATAATAAATTGTTAAAACAATGGTGTTTGTTAATGTGAATTAATTATAATCTCACCCTAATTGAAAAGTGGATAAAAAGTGGAAACTTTTCCAAAAAACTACAACTTTCTAGCATTATTCTAAAATAATATTGAGGGCCAACTCATTACACCTAATATTGACCTCTAAATATAATTTTTTTTTTAAATAGCATTTATTTTTTTGTGTGTTCGAAAAATAGTAGAAAAAAAATGTAATGCATTTTTGGATCACCCTATTGCCCAATGATCATAGGTTAGAATTTTTATTATTTTTATTAACTGGTTGCATGGGAGACGAAAATTGGGTGCATGGTGTTTCTTTGCATGGTCTTCTGGAAAATTGGGTACTTTGTTAATTCTCATTTTATTTTTGTTAGCAGCTCACCTTAAAAATAATTTTTAATTTTTAATAATTCATTTTGGCTATGGCTTTTGAAGTAAAATTAAATCTGCAAGATTCAAAATTTAAAAATACAAATTGCAAGAGAACATATCTTAACAATTAACAATTATCTTAACAAAATCGTAGAAATTGTTATTAAATGAAAATAGTTAAAACAAGTGGCATTACTTTCCGTTTGTTTTAGATCGCAGACAATGGGTAGCCATTGGAGTCTTGACTGCCATATTGATAGTTCTAATTATTTTGTTTATAATTAAGTGAATTGTTTTGTTTTCCTAGTTCCATAATGGGTGATTATTTCTTCACCGTTTTTAATGTAAACGACAGAGTACGTTAAGTTTTACTTTATTTCATATTTATTTCTCATAATCCTGTGGTAATAGTTTTAATCAATTATTAATAAAATAAATATGTATATTATAAATGCCAATCCCTTTCAGTGTTCTTCCAAGTTTCTTTCGGTACTCGTCGTTTAAAAAAATTAGTCAAAGCGTTTCGTAGCCTATTAAGACGTTAATTAAGTTATTCAAACCTCCCTCTCCAATACTTTTCCTCTCCTACTCAACCTGCACCCCCTACTACCCCTCCACTCTTTTCAGTCTTCGCTACCTTCCCCTACCCCTAATTTCCAATCATTTTTCCTACTTCCTCTCATAACACTCAATTTAAATAGTTTTCCTCCTATTCACTTCCCCTTATTTTCCCTACTGCACCTCATTCCCTTTAATTCATCTTCTCTCCTTCCCCTCATAACTCTCACTTTCCCTAATTTCCCTCCTCATCCTCCCTTACTTCCCCTCCCTAATTTCCCCTCATATTTCCTATTTCACCTACTTCCCCTCCACTCACATCCCCCTTCCCACGCTTCCTTACTTCAGCTCCCTAATTTTCCCTCATGATTCCTATTTCACCTACTTCCCCTCCCCTCACTTCCCCCTGTCCACACTTCCCCATCACTCAAACACTTTCTTTAACTTACATTCCCTCCTCTATCCATACTTATCTTAATCATCTTACCTACTTCGTTTCACTTACTTCTACTTCCACTCCCAAATTTTCCCTCTCCTCATAACCCTCACTTCCCCTAATTTCCCTCCTCATCCTCCCTTCACCTCCCTAATTTCCCCTCATATTTCCTATTTCACCTACTTCCCCTCCACTCACTTCCCCCTCTCCACGCTTCCTTACTTCACCTCCCTAATTTCCCCTCATGATTCCTATTTCACCTACTTTTCACCTACTACTACTACAGGTCAGGGAATTCCAGAATGTCAGGGAAAACCTGACAGAGTTAGGGAATTTTCGATAAATTAAAGTTAAAATTAATTTTATTTTCATGGTTGAAAATCGCAAATATTTAGTGGAAAGTTCTGTTTTGGTTGGGGATTTAAACTAATTTGTTGAAAATTCATCTTTTTTAATTGAATTCAACTATTTTTGTTATGAAATTGAAATCCTTTTTGTGGTTGAAATATAATATATCCCGTTTTTCGTTGAGAAGTCATATTTTTTTGTAAAAAATTCAACTACTTATTTGGAAGTGGAACTACTTTGTTAAAAATTCATTTATTTGGTTGATGATTAATAATTTTAGTTGAAAAACTTTTCTTTTGTTCAAAATTTAATTATTTTGTTGAAAATTATGTTTTATATATGAAAATAATTTGTTTTAACTGAAAACTGAACTCGTACATGTTTGGTTCAAAATTTATTTTCTTAACTTGAAGATTAAAATATTTGGTTTAAAATTCCTGTATTTTATTGGAAATTCCAATTTTGTGGGAGAATATTTAACCTTCTTGGTGACTCAATCATCTTTTTGGTTGGGAATTCCTTTAAAAATTCAAAAGTTTCGTTGAACATTACTGTACTTTATTAAAAATTCATCTATTTTGGTAGAAAATTCATCTTACTGGTTGAAAATTTGGTAATTGATCTTTTTGGTTGAAAATTAATTTCTTCTTATTTAGAATTAATGTTTTCAACTGGAAATCTAACTGTTCAATTTTTGGTCGAAAATGTATTTTTTTCGATAGAAATTTAATCTTCTCGGTTGAAAATTTACTTTAATTTAATTGAAAATCTATCCTTTTTGGTAAAAGAGTACTTACATTAGTTGAAATTTCATATTTGTGGTTAAAAATTAATTTCCTTGGTCGGAAATTTAACTGTTTTGTTAAAAATTCGTTGTTTTTTTTGTTGAAAATTTATTTTAGTAACTAAAAATTATCCCACTTAATTTTTGCTAGAAAATTCATTTTTTTTGTTTAAAATTCATGTATTTGGTTAAAAATTAAATTTTTTAGTTGAAGATTCATCATTTTAGTTAAAAATTAAATTTGGTTATTCCATTTTTTGTGGATAAATCACTTTTTTTGATAAAAAAGTAATCTTTTTTGTTAAAAAATGTTGTTTTTTTCAAGAATTCATTTCTTTCGTTGAAAAAAAATTATTTTGTTTAGGATTAATTTTTTCGACTGAAATTTCATTGTCTTAACTGAATATTTATTTCTTCTATTTTTGGTTCAAAAATAATTTTTTTTATGAACAAAAAATATTTTATTGAAAATTGTTTTTTTTTTATCTGAACATTTATTTTTTTGAAATTTTATCTATTCTAATTTTGGTTGAAAATTGATTATTTTTAGATAAAAATTCATGTACTTTGTTGAAAATGAGTTTTTTTCTGGTAGAAAATTAATCTTTTTTGGTAAAAAAATAATCTTTTGGGTTCAAAATTCAACTGACTATTTGTTTAAAACTTCATATTTTTGGTTGAAGAGTCATCATTTTAGTTAAAAATTCCTTTCATTGGTTGAAAATTATTTTTTTCCACTTGAAAAGACAACTAAAAAATTTTTTAAATATATTTAGAAACAAAATTTATTTTGTATTAATATTATTAATCTTCTAGGTGTGTGGTTGGCTTTATACCTAGAATTATTTAGAAATTGGAATATTGTAGCAACCCTGGATAAGGCACTGTTTAATACGAATAATATGTTTTCTGTTACTTTGACTTCTTTTATCGTTTAAATCTAGCGCCCTTTGCAATTTAAAGCGATACATTTTTCCGGGAAATTTAAATAATGTAATTATTATTAATAAAGATAGAAAATACGATTTTTCAAATCCCAATTCAAAATGCTCATAAATGCTCATTAAATTCTCAACGCACATAAAGGTTGAGCATATTCTCGAGCTTATTCTCATGCTCGTGAGAATTTCTCCGAGCACTTAAACTCTTTAGAATAATACTCTTCACCTGCTTTCCCTTCCCTCATAACCCTTCACTTTCCTTGGTTTACCTCCCCTTATACCTTCTTATTTTTCCTACTGCATCTACTTTCCCTCACTTCACCCTTGGCGCCTTCCCTAACTCCTTCCTCTAATTTCCTCTCTCCTCGCTTCCCCAACTAACACTTCCCTTCCTCTCTCCTACTCACCCTCATTTCTAATCATCTTCCCTACTTCTCCAAACTTTCCCCTACCTACCTACTTCCGCTCTCTTTATTTCACCTGCTTCTCCTCCCTTTATTTCTCCTTATTTCACTGGCTTCCCCTTCCGTAATTGCTCCTCACGTCCCTTCATTATTTTCCCTCACTTTCCCTAAATCCCCTCCCCTCATTCTCCCAAACTTTCTCTAATTCCGATCCCTTCATTTCCCAGGTCTCCCTTCCACATAACTCTCACTGCACCTACTCCCCTCCACTCATTTCCGCTCACTCCCCCTACTACCTCTCCCTCATTTCCCCTACCCTTATTTCCCTTACGTCCCCATCCCTCAAACTCTCACTTCCCCAAGTTTTTCCCTACTTTAGTACTTCCGTCCCTTTATTCCAACTCACTTCCTCTACTTCACGTTCCCTCCCCTCATTTACCATCACTCCCCCTACATTCCCTACCCTCATTTCCCCTACTTCGGTACTCCCCTCACCGTCCCTTACTACCCTGCCCCAATTTACCATCATTTCCCCTACTGCGCCTACTTTTCCTACATTTCACCTCCCCTCATTCCCCATCACCCTCCCCTCTTTTCCCTTCACCCTCCCTTCATTTACCACCATTTTCTCATTTCCCCTCACTTCTAATTCCTCTCGCCAATTTTGCTTCACCCTCTTATTTCCCTTCACCCTCCCTTCATTTACCATCACTTCCCCACATTCCATTTCCTCATTTCCCCTCACTTGTACTTACCCTTTCCAATTTACCCTCCTTTTCTCTGCTGCACCTACTTTCCCTCCCCTTATTTCCCCTTACTGTACCTGCTTTCCTTTCCCTAATTTCCCCTCACATCCCCTCCCATTATTTCCCTTCAATTTTCCTACTAATTTCTCTTCACTGCCCGTTCTTTCCCTCTCCCATTTCCCCTTACTTCCCCTCCATGAAAAATGTACGGTGAACGGACACACGACCGAAACTATGAAGGTTTCTGTCCGGGGCTACAAAAACCTAAAAAAACCAAGTTTACTCAGTAAGATTATTTTATTTCCGTGATTTAAGAAGCTACAGATTTTGTACTAAGCTAGTTCGTATAAAAAATGTTTCATTATATTATTTTCTATAATTAAAACGTAAACATTGCGTACATAACGTAACATCGACAAAAATCTTGTCAGTCGGAGTCGAAATGGAATAAAGATGTTATTATGCCACATTCCTATTTTAAACTACTAATTCGATTTGTTAAAGGATATACAAATTTATTTTTTTTTTAAGGCAACTCGAGTGCATTTTTCATTTTTTAAGAGAATTATTGAATGATATCGAAAGTTATAAAAAGAGAATCTTGAAATGATTCAGGCACATGTATGATATATACACGACGTAAAAAAGTTTTTTTTTTAATGAATGATCCGATAATATTATAGAGGATTCTGTCTACTATTAAAATCTTTGGTATAATAATTATTATTGCGATTACTGCACCACGTTAATGTTTCGAAAGAAATGAAAAGATTTTATCTAGCCTAAATAAAATAATCTAGGTGTTAATGTACAAATAGAACATATCTTAAAATTACTGATGCTACATATGGCGCTGCAGGCTCGCAATCAAAGAGCATTTAATTCTCGAAAAACTGCGAGCAGCGTTTCTGCTTCCTAATTTATCTAATTCTTCACTGGAGGAGAATAATGAAAATATCAAAAAAACTTTCTTCTAAAACGACTTTGTTCAAATTAGTCTTAATTGTCAAAAACTCGCAACTAACTGTTGAGGAAACCACATTTAAAATTTTTTTTTGTAAATGCTCTGTGGTTTCTTTAAGTAACGTGGCATCTGGAAGTAAATTTAAGGCTCTAAACGTACGCGTTTATAGCATTCTGTAGGCAATGCTTTTTTGATTTCGTCTATATTTTCGACCTCTGATTTGAGTCGATTCACTTCTTCCTCGTAATATTTCACCAGCTGAGTCTGATGATTCTTTGCATCGGTCAAGGCCCGAATTCGAGATTCGAGATTCGCTGCTTCGATTTCAGCTTGGGCTGTAAGCAGACGTTCTTCCAAGAGATTCAGGTCTTTGTCGTCTAAAAGAAATAATATCAAGATTAATTTTAGAATTTAAAACAATTGTTCAATTAGATTTATTTTTTGAAAAGCTTACTGATTTCAGGAAGGGCTTCCAGTTCTTTCACGATTTCAGCAACTTCGTCCAAAGCTTTCTGCACTTGTTGAGAAGCAAGAGATGCGTTTTGCTTGGCTTGGCCGACTTTATAGTTTGCCTAAAAAAAATAATTCTTATAAATATTTTTTCGCTTCTAAATATTCGAACACATTTACTGACCTCGGATTCATTTCAGAGAACAAAATAGTGTAAATAGTGTCACAAATTTGAAAAAAAATAGTGTATAGTCCGAAATCAAAAAGTGTGCAATGAAAAATTAACTTTATTTTTTAGGAAATATTTCAAGCTTTCTAGCCTAATATTTTAAAAGGTTTAAAAATGAACTTCAATGTTTATTTAAAGTGTTATTCTTGAGTCTGCTTCTAAATGCGAACTGAATTAATAAAATCCAATAAGAAAATCTAACTATTTTTAGTTGAAAGTTTATTATTATCGGTTGAAAAGTCTACTATCAATTTTTTTGTTATGGATTCATCGATTTTTGCTGAAAAATGTATTATTTGTTACAAAATTGAATTATTTTGTTGAAAATTCATCTTTTTGCCTTAAAAATGTAACTATTTTGTTAGACAGCCATCTTTTTAGTTTGGAAATTAACCACTTTTCGTAGAAATTTCACCTTTTTTGGTTAAAAATTCAACTGTCTGGTTAAAAATGTTTCTGTTGAAAATTATGTTTTTTGTTGAAAATTCAAATATTTTGTAGATAATTCGCATTTTTAGCTCGAAGATTCATCAATTTGGTAGACAAATTAAATATTCTGTTTAAAAATGTTGTATTTTTTTAAATTCGCCTTATTTTTGTTGAAAATTAATTCTTTTTTTGGTAAAAAAATTCAACTGTTTGGTTGGAAATTATTCGTTTTGAGTTGAAGATTCAAGTATTTTGTTGATAATTACATTTTGTTGGTAGAATCCAACAGTTCCTTATTTTGAATTCAAATTTTTTTTGTCGAAATAATAAATATTACATGTTTTGTTGAAATTATTAAATGTTTTGTTTTGTTGATATTTTTAGCTTGAAAATTCAACTCATTGATTGAAAGTTGAACTACTTTTTTAAAATTTGATTTTTTTAGCAGAAAAATTAACTATTTTGTTGAAAATTCATCTTTTTGCCTAAAAAATGTAACTATTTTGTTAGGCAGCCATCTTTTTAGTTTGGAAATTAACCACTTTTCGTAGAAATTTCATCTTTTTTGGTTAAAAATTCAACTATCTGGTTAAAAATGTTTCTGTTGAAAATTATGTTTTTTGTTGAAAATTCAAA
>CAKNXH010002110.1:56994-68367 GCA_932178445.1 Andricus quercusramuli | reverse complement strand
TTGGTTGGTTGCCTTCTCATTTTTCTTTCCTCTTTTTTATTTTTGTCCAAAGAAATTTTTTTTTATTTTGTTTTTTAGGAATTGCAATAGGAGCATTTTGTGGTGGTTGTCCAAATTTTATCGTTGAATTCTTGTTTTATTTTCAGGAATTCTATATATTGACTTGATTATTGGACGTTAAATGAGATTTTGAATTTGATTTTAGTCTGATTCAGAATTCTTGAATTTCAATAAATACTAACATCCAGATCCTTGTTTTGCAAGTTCCAAAAGCTCGTTAACCCTGGCTTGCACATTCTTAAGTTCTTTTTCAAAGTCTGAGTCTTTAATGACGGTTGGACTGCTGTTTATTTTTTTGAGCGTGTCCTCCAGCTGGGAAAGACGTCTTCTGTGGGAATTGACTGCATCCTGAACGAGATTGTAACAAGCAGGACAGTCAACACAACCATATTGATGAAATTTGTTCTCTTTACAACGGTCGCATCTTCTACCTTCCACATTTGGGTGACACTGAAAATAAAAATTAAAAATAATTTGATTTATTTGAATAAAATACACGTTTGTAAATTAAAAGGTTTCACAGTCTTTCCCCTATTCCCCTGCATTTCCCCCTTTTTCATATTCCCATTTTTTCTCCTATTCTGGAAATTAAAAAAAAAAATCAACAGTCGAGTCGGAATTGTTATAAAGTTTTGCGAGTTTATTATAAATAATGTTTTTTTTCAGTTTCTACGGATTCAATTAATATGTTTAATTTAGAAAGCTTCAAAAAATTATATTACAAGATATTCTAAAGTATATTAGCAACATTTCATTTCTTGAATTTGTCTCTAAAGTCCATGAATTTGAATAATAATTCAAAGAAATTTTTTATCTTCTTATACTTAAAATTCAGTGCTTATTTGGGTAAAATTAATGTGGATACTATATAAAATTCGATTTAAACTGATTTAAATTCCTAATTTTTCGAGTAAAAATATTTCATTTTTAACAAGATAGATGATTTTTTAACCAAATAGTTGAATTTTCCACCAAAAAGATGAAATTTTGAACCAAAAACAAAACAGTTAAATTTTCAGTTGAACAAATTGATTTTCAACGTCAAAAAAGCGAATTTTCAACAAAATAGTTGAATCTTAAATAATTAAAACTAATTTTTAACAAAGTAGTTCAACTTTCTTCAACCGAAATTGATTAATTTTAAACCAAATAGATGAGTTTTTACCAAAGGAGTTTAAATTTCAAACTAGTAGTTTTATTTTCAACCAAAAACAAAAACTTCCAACTAAAATGATGAATATTTAACTGGAATACTTGAATTTTAAACCAAAAATATGAATTTTTAAACAAGAAGATTAATTTTCTACGAAAATAGACGATTTGTCAAAAAAATACATGACTATTAAACGAAATAGTTGAATCTTGAACTAAAAAATATCAATTTTCAACCAAACTGATTAATTTTATTCTAAAATGATGAATCTTCAACTGGATTATGCAGTTGAATTTTGAACCGAAAGGATGAATTTTCAACGAAGAAGATTTACGTTTTTTAATTTTTTAATTGGCTCTGTTTTTTAACTTTAATTTATTAATTTTAATTTAATTAATTTGGCTCTGCCAAAAAATATAAATTTTCAACTAAAAAAGATAAATTGTCAACTAAAAAGTGAATAGTTAAATTTACAGGTGAAAAAATTATTGTTCAACCAAAGACATGAATTTTCAACTGAAATAATCGAATATTCAATCGGGATAGTTACTTTTTTCAGTAAAAAAAAATGTCCACCGAAAAAAGCTAATTTAAAAACCTGGTCACATTTTCAATCAAAGTGATGATTTTATAATTAAAATGATGAATCTTTAACTGGAATAGTTGAATTTTAAACCAAAAAGTTTAAATCAAAAATTTTAAACTAAAAAAATGAATCATTGACTTTAATAATTGAATTTTCAATTAAAACGATTAATTTTCAACTAAGGAGATTAAATTCTACAAAAAAAAAACGAATTTTCAACTAAAAAGATCATTTTTCAACCAAAAATTGAATAGTTAAATTTTCAGATAAAAAATTAATATTCAATCAAAGAGCTGGGTTTTAAACGGAAAAGATGAATTTTCAACTTGAATTATGAATATTTAACTGAAACAGTTGCATTTTAAACCAAGAAGATTAATTTTCACAAAAAATATGAATTTTCAACAAAATACATAAATTTTCAACTAGAAAGGATAATTTTCAATCAAAAATTGAATTGTTAAATTTTCACGGAAAAAAATTTATGTTTGATCAAAGAGATCCATTTTAAACTAACATGATGGAATATTCAATTGGAATAGTTACATTTTCAGTTTTCAAAAAAGACGAATTTTCAACAAAAAAAAAAGAAGTTTTCAAAAAAATAGTTACATTTTGAAAAAACAAGGTGATGAATTTTCAAATAAAATTATGGATCTTCAACGCGAATAGTTGAATTTTAAACCAAAAATATGAATTTGCAACGAAAATGATGAATCACTAACTAAAATAATTGAATTTTCAATAAAAAAAAAATATGTTCAACTAAGAAGATTAATGGATTTTCAAGAACAGTATAACCAATTGTGAAAAAATTCCTTTAATGGCAAAAATCATTACCAAATCATTTTAAATTATTTAAAAACAATCATTTTAGTGGCTCTTTTCAGTTTATTTACCTATTTAAGAAAATTATAAATTTCTGCACCAATAATTTTATAAATTAAAATTTCCAAATAAGTAATTTTAATTCATGATAAAATTTAATTCTAAATGTTTCTGATGATTATTGATAAAAAGATAATTCGTTTTTTCTTTTTCACATATAAAAATAAATTTTGAATCTTTGCCCTATTTTCCCCCTTTTTCAAGAAAAAATCACCCTATTTCCCTTTTTTTGAACCGTGTTCGCGCTGTGATCCCTGAATTAAGGATTTCCAAAATATGATGCGTAATTTTTGTATGAGTTCAAACATAAAGGGCACTGTCCATCGGCGTCAATGGAATAGTTACATTTTCAGGAAAAAAATTAATTTTGAAACAAAAAAGAAACGAATTTTCAATAAAATAGTTTAATCATAGACCAATCAAATGAATGTTTTAAAAACTTGAATTTTCGTCCAAGTAGTTGCATTTTCAAGCAAAAAATATTAATTCGCAATTAAATATTTAATAGTAGAATTTTCAACTACAAACGATCAATTTTCAACCCAAAACAGAATAGTTATATTTTCAGTTTAGAAAAATGATTTTGAACATCAAAAAATCGAATTTTCAACAAAATAGTTTAATCTTAAATCAATAAAAAGAATTTTTAAAAAAGTAATTCAATTTCCTTCAACCGAAATAGATTAATTTTGAACCAAAAATATAAATTTTTAACAAGAGTTCAAATGTTAAACAAGCAGTTTTATTTCCAACCAAAAAGATAAAATTTCAAGTAAAATGATGAATGCTTAACTGGAATACTTGGATTTTCAACCAAAAATATGAATTTTTAAACAAGAAGATTAATTTGTTAACAAAATTGTCAAAATTGATTTTTCATAAAAACACATGGTTTTTAAACGAAATAGTTGAATTTTCAACTAAAAAAGACAAATTTTAAACAAAATTGGTGAACTTTGAAGTCAAATGATCAATTTTCAACCAAACTGATTAATTTTATTCTAAAATGATGAATCTTGAACATGAATAGTTGAATTTTGAACCAAAAGGATGATTTTTCAACCAAGAGAAATAATTTCGACCAAAAAATATGAATTTTCACCTAAAAAAGATCAATTGTCAACCAAAAATTGAATAATCAAATTTACAGATAAAAAAGTTAATGTTCAACCAAAGACATGAATTTTCAACTAAAATGATTGAATATTCAATTGGAATAGTTACTTTTTCCGCAGAAAAAAATTTCAAGCAAAGTGATGATTTTTTAATTAAAATATTGAATCATTAACTGAAATAGTTGAATTTTCAACCAAGAAGATTAATTTTGACCAAAAAAAGATGAATTTTCAACAAAATACATGAAATTTCAACTGAAAATATAAATTATCAACCAAAAATTGTATAGTTGAATTAACAGTTAAAAACATTAATTTTTAATCGAAGAGATGAATTTTCAACAAAAATTATGAATCTTCAACTGGAACAGTTGATTTTTAAACCAAAAAGATGAATTGTCAAATAAGAAGATTACATTTTTACAAAAATTTTCAAATAAAATATATGGATTTTCAAACAAACAGTTGAATTTTGAACTAAAAAATATAAATTTTCAACCAAAAATGGAATAATTCAATTTTTAGTTAAAAAAGGAATAATTAAATTTGTAGTTAAAAATGGAAAATTCAATTTTCAGTTAAAAAAATTAATTTTAAACCAAACTGATGAATTTTATGCTAAATGTAAAACTAAATGATTGATCTCTGTCCTATTTTCTCCCTTTTGCATGCAAAAATTACCCTATTTCCCTTTTTTTGAGCTCTTTTTGCGCTGTGATAACTGAATTAAGGATTTCCAAAATATGATGCGAAATTTTTGTATGAGTTCAAACTTACAGGACACTGTCCATCGGCGTCACATTGAAGATCTTGTGAACCGCTAACGTCACAATCACAGGTTTTGCAACCTTCCCGACTGAATCCATATTGATAAGGCAAACAGGAATCACACCTCAGACCAGTAACTCCTGGACGACAATGACATTGGCCAGTTTGCACGTCACAAGTGCGATTATAAGACCCTTCTGGATCACAATTACAAGCCGTACATCCCTGCAAATAAAAAGAAAACATTTAGAAAATAAGAAACATAAACTAGTGCTTTGCGTTCGAACAGTTAAAACTGTAAAAGATTCGAATAATTTCTATGTTTAACCCATTTTAATATTGAACCTGCAGAAAATTTCATTCAGGTAAATGAAAATAGGGAAATTAGTTCTTTTACAGGGTGTCCAGCAATTCTTAGAAACTAAATTCAAGGTCTTTTGCGGGTTTTTTAGGTCAAGAAATAGCAGCAATTGAATATTGAATCGAGGTGTTAACTATTTTTAAAATTTGATATACAATATTCATCTCTAAAAATTCCCGAAAAAAATTCGTCAATCTTTTGCAATCCCATTATTATAAAAATTTTTTCAGTCCTTGTAAACATCTAAATGTGTAAAAATAGTACTATTCATTTATATAAAATTAAATCACTTGAAAAATCATTTTTTAAATTTGTTCCTAAAGTTCAATTTTCAGCTAAACAAATTTTTCGACAAAACAAAATGAATTTTCAACAAAATAGTTACATTTGCAGCAAACGTGATGGACTTTCAACTAAAATGATGAATCTTCTAGTGGTATGGTTAAGTATTTGAACAAAAAAATTAATTTTCGATTAAACTGATGAATCTTTAACTGAAGTACTTAATTTTTTAACCAAAAACATGAACTTTCAACCAAGATGATTCATTTTCTACAAAAAAATACGAAATTTCAACCGAATTTTCAACTACTCATAAAATTATGAATCTTGAACTGGAATAGTTAAATTGTTAACCAAGAAGATGCATTTTTTAATAATCAGGTTGATTTTCTACCAAAAAAGACGAATGTTCAATAAAATACATAAATTTTCAACTAAAAAAAGATGAATTTTCAACCTAAAATTAAGTAATTAAATTTTCAATGAACAAAATTAATTTTCAATCGAAGAGATAAATTTTCAACTAAAATTATAGAATATACAACTGCATTAGTTAAATTGCAATTTAAAAAAAAAATATTTTACGCCAAAAAACGATTTTTCAACACAGCAGTTAAATTTTCAGTTTAAAAAAATTGATTTTTAAGAAAAAAGAAGTATTTCCAAGAAAAGAGATGAATTATCAGTTAAAATTATCAATCGCCAACAGAAAAAAAAAAGAATTTTCAACAAAATAGTTAACTTTTCAGCCAAAGTGATGAATTTTCACCTAAAATGATGAATTTTCTACTGGCATGTTTAAATTGTAAGCACACTAAAAATAAATTTTTAACTAAATTAATAAATCTTTAATTGAAATTCTTAATTTTTTAACCAAAACATGAACTTTCAACCAAGATAATTTTCTGCAAGAAAAGACGAATTTCAACAAAAAACACGCATTTTCAACCAAATATTTAAACTACTAACTGAAAATGATCAATTTTCAACCAAATACTTGAATTCTCAACAAAGAAACATAAATTTTCAACCAAAAATGGAGAAGTTAAATTCTTAACCAATATTAGAAATTTTTATTTATACTTGAAAAATTAATTTTCAACAGAAAAAAAATGAATTTTCAAAAAAATTGTTAAAATTTTCAAGCGCAAAGATGAATTTTAAGCTGCTCATAAAATTCTTAAATAAATTCTTAATTCTTAATTTGTTGCTAAGTCGTCTTTGTGAAATCTTTGGGAATATTTTTAAATTTTTGTCAAGTTATTGAAATCCTTGAAACTTTTGCAATCTTGAAATCTTTTGAAGTATTTAGAACCTTTTGGAATCTTTTAGAATTTTTGTAAAATCTTTGAAATCCTTGAAATCTTTATGAAATTTTTTAAAATCTTTTTAAATCTTTTGAAACCTTTATGAAATCTTTGAAATATTTCTTTAATATTCGTTTGTGAAATCTCTTGTGTTCGTTTGAACTCTTCTCAAATTTGTTGAAACCTTTTCAAATCGTTTAAAATATTTGAAATTTTTTGAAATTTTTGAAATCTTATGTTATATACCCTTGTTGAAAATTTTGAAATTCTTGAAATCTTTCGAAATCCTTACGAATTCTTTTGAATACTTGTGAAATCATTCTGAAATCTCTCGTATTGGTTTGAAATAATTGAAATATTCAAAATCTTTGTGAAATCTTTCGAAATATTCTAAAAAACTCTTTAAAATCTGGTGTACTGTCCCCGTTTTGAAATTCTTGTATTCTTTAGAAATCTTTAAAAATTTTATGAAATCTTCGACATTTTTATGTGACCTTTGAAATATTTGTGAAATCTTTCTGAAATCTGTTGTATTAATTTGAAATAATTAAATTATTTGAAATCATTGTGAAGTCTTTTGAAATCTTTAAAAAAAAAATTGTAATCGTTTCGAATCTTTAAAATGTTTTAAAATCTTAGAAATCTGGTTTACTATACTCTATTTAAAATATTTAAAATCCTTGAAATGTTTTGAAAGTTTTAAAATCTTTGTGAAATGTTCGAAATCTTTAGGAAATTTTTGAGAAATCTTTTGAAATCTTCTAAAACGATCTAATGTATGATCTAAAATCGAATGATCTAAAAACATTTTCAACCAAAACAAATGAATTTTAATCAAACAGTTGCATTTTTGACAAAAAGATTAAATGTCTACCAAAAGCGATGAATTTTCAAACCAAAAGTCGCATTTTTGACTATGGAAGATGAATTTTCTACCAAAACTGGAATGGGTAAATTATCAATGAAAAAAAGTTTATTTTCAACCAAAAAAGAACAAATTTTCCACAAAATGGTAAGATACTCAACAGAAACAAATAAATTTTAATTTCGCAGTTGCACTTTTAACAACAAAATGTGAAATTTCTACCTAAAGAGAACTACCAAAACTGGAATAGTTAAATTTTGAGCCTATCATAATTTTTAACCAAAAAATATGAATTCTCAAAGAAAAATGTAATAGTTGGTAATTTAACCCAAAAATATTCTAATCTTAGATCAATAACAGTTGAATTCAACATAAAAGAACGCATATTAAACAAAATAGTTAAATTTGAAACATAGAGATAAATTTACAACTAAAATGATGAATCTTCAACTAAAAACAAATATTTTTTTAACAAATCAGTTCAACAAAAAAGATACATTTTCAAAATCAAATCAAATTTCTGCCCAAAGAGATTAATTTTGAACAGTGAGTTAAATTTTTAACCAATGAACCCCTGAAAAACAAATTTCGAAAAAATATATGAATTTTCAACCAACATTTTTTAACAAAATTGTTGAATTTTCATCAAAATAATTAAATTTTGAACCCAGAAAGATTTTGTAGTCAAGAAGGAAACAAAATTTCAACCAAATTGTTTAATTTTCTACATAACAGTTAAATTTTTAACACGAATGTATCAAATTTCTACAAAAAGAGATCATTCTCAACAAAAGAGTTAAATTTTAAACCAAGAAACATTGTTTAGTCAAGAAAGGAAGAAAACGTAATCAAATTTTTGAATTAAAAAAAAATTAACTTTAAACCAAATAGTTCAATTTTCTACTTAATAGTTGAATTTTCAATTCCTAAAAATCAAATTTTCAACAAAGTATATGAATTTTTCACCATAAAGTTATTAACAAAATTATTGAATTTTCATGAAAATAAATAAATTTTCAACCAAATAATACAGTTTCTAACAACAACAAAATTAATTTTCTACCAAAAGAGTTGAATTTTCAACCAAGAAAGACTTTTTAGTCAAGAAGGAAACAAAATTTCAATCAAATTGTTTACTTTATAAATTTAACTAAAAAATTATTAATTAAAGTTTAAAATTTTAAGATTTTTCGGGTTTCAATCGTGAAAGTATTGAATCAACAAATTGTTTACTTTTCTTCATGACAGTTGAATTTTCAACACGGAAATATCAAATTTCTGCAAAAAGAGATAATTTTGATCAAAAAGTTGATTTTGAACCAAGAAAAGTTTCTCAGTCAAGAAAGAAAAAAAATCAACTAAATTTTTAAATTTTCTACATAGCAGTTAAATTTTCAATACAAAATTATAAAATTTTTACCTAAAGAGACAAATTTTGAACAAAAGAGTTGAATTTTCAACCAAGAAACATATTTTAGTCAGGAAAGGAAAAAAATATCAATCAAAATATTTAATAACAAAAAATTAATTTTTATGAAAATAGTTGACTTTTCCACCCTTAAAATACGAATTTTTAATAAAGTATATGAATTTTCAACCATTACATTTTTAACAAAATTATTACATTTTCAACCAAATAATACAAAATTTTTTACAGAAAAAAAATAACTTTCTACCAAAAGAGTTCAATTTTCAACAAAAGAATCGAATTTTCACCCCAGGCACATTTCTAAGTTAAAAAAACAAAAAAATATCAACCAAATTGTCGAATTTTCAAGAAAAAGGTTAATTTTCAACCAAAAAGAATTAGCTCAACAAAAAATAGTTTGATTCTCTTGTTGGGCTTAAAAAAATTCAGTTTGAATTTAAGTGGAAAACGAGGGAAAAGCATGCGATAACTAAATAAAAATGTTGCTGATTTATAAAGTGAAGAATAGTAGTTAAAATAAACTATAAAGTTAATTTTTAATACTTTTAAAATAATACTTTAGAAAACTGCAAATTTGGCTCAGAAAAGAAATTAATTTTCAACTGCATTTCTTTATTTCGGACTGAACTGAAGTTTGTTTAAAAAAAAAAGATAGGTCGAAAAAGATGGAAAATATAAACGAATGAAATTTTTCTACAGGTTAAATACAATTTTAATAATAAAAAATATATAAGAAATCAAAAAATTGAATTCTGGGAATCAGAAATTACCTCTCCACTCATGATGTGATAATATCCATCTTCGCACTTGTCGCAATTGCGTCCAGTTACATGTGGCTTACAGACACAGTGTCCACTGAGTTGATCACAGGGAGCAACACTTCCATCCTCAAGTTCAACGCTTCCAGGAGCGGAACATTGACACAATTTACATCCGTCTTCTTTCCGATCCGACAAAGCGTCTCCGAAATATCCTAGAAAAATAATTGAGTTGATAAATAATCAAAAGATATCTTCGAATTTCAAGAAAATCAACAATTACAGGCCTCGGACTCATTTGAGAAATTCAAAATAGGGTCAATAGTAGCATCAATTTTGAAAAATAGCAGCAATTGAATATTAAATCGAGATGTTAACTATTTTTAAAATTTGGTATACAATAATCATCTCTAAAAATTCCCGAAAAAAACTCGTCAATCTTTTTCAATACCATTATAAAATTAAATAACTTAAAACATCATTTTTTGAATTTGTTCCTAAAGTTCAAGAAATATATTTATTGAGGTAAAACTAATTTCAACATTTCAATTTAAAATATTGTATTTTGAACAAGATAGATATATTTTTAACGAAATAGTTGAAATTTTAGCTAGAAAAAAAATAAATTTTCAATAAAAAATTAAATAGTTACATTTTTAGTAAAACACAATTTTCGACAAAGAAAAAAGAATTTTCAACAAAATAGTTAAATTTTCATCCAACGTGATAAATTTTCAACTAAAATGATGAATCTTCTACTGGTATGGTTAAATTTTAAACCAAAAAGATGAATTTTCAACTAAAATGATGAATCTTGAGGATTAATTTTCTACCAAAAATGACGAGTTCAATAAAATACATAAATTTTCAACTAAAAAAGATCAATTTTCAACCAAAAATTAAGTAATTAAATTTTCAATGAAGAAAATTAATTTTTAATCGAAGAGATAAATTTTAAACTAAAATTATAGAATATACAACTGGATTAGTTAAATTGCAATTAAAATATATATATATATATATATATATATTTTACGCCAAAAAACGATTTTTCAACACAATAGTTAAATTTTCAGTTTAAAAAAATTGATTTTTAAGAAAAAAAGAAGTATTTTCAAGAAAAGAGATGAGTTATCAGTTAAAATTATCAATCGCCAACAGAAAAAAAAAGAATTTTCAACAAAATAGTTAACTTTTCAGCCAAAGTGATGAATTTTCACCTAAATTAATGAACTTTTAATTGGAATACTTAATTTTTAAACCAAAACATGAACTTTCAACCAAAATAATTTTCTCCAAGAAAAGTCGAATTTCAACAAAAAACACGCATTTTCAACCAAATATTTAAACTATTAACTAAAAAGATAAATTTTCAACCAAATACTTGAATTTTCAACAAAGAAACATAAATTTTCAACCAAGAATGGAAAAGTTAAATTCTCAACCAATAATAGAAATTTTAATTTATACGTGAAAAATTAATTTTCAACAACAACAAAAAAACTAATTTTCAACAAAATTGTTAAATTTTCAAGCGCAGTGATGAATTTTAAGCTGCTCGTAAAATTATGAATATTCTACTTGTATGATTAAATTTTAAACCAAAAAGATGCATTTTCAAATAAAATGATGAATCTTCAACTGAAATAGTTGAATTTTTAACCAAAAAGATACATGTCTAAATATGTAATAGGATTAATTTTGTACCGAAAAGTCGAATTTGCAACAAAATACATGAATTTGCAACTAAAAAAGATCAAAATAATGAATTTTCGACAAAATAGTTAAATTTTCAGTTAAA
>CAKNXH010002110.1:28544-56894 GCA_932178445.1 Andricus quercusramuli | reverse complement strand
AAAAAAAAAAACACTTGAATTCAACCAAAAAAGACGAATTTTCAATAAAATACATGAATATTCAACCAAATAGTTTGGGTTTCAACTAAACAAATACCAATATTCAACCAAAAAACTTTTTGAATCTTCAAGGTCTTGAAGATCCTATAAAATCCCGTAGGTCTGATAAAATCCCTAGAAATCTCTTGAAATACTTTGAAATCACGTAAATTATCTTGAAGTTTGTAATTTTAATTTTTTTTCAATTTCTTTAAAAATTTTAAGAGCTTTGAAATCCTCTGAAATCCGTTGCAATCTTTTTAATTCTCTCAAATCCCTATAAAATCTTTTCAAATCCCTCAAAGCAGTTAAAATCCTTTAAAACTCCTTGAAATCTGTAAAAATCTTCGAAATATTTTGAAATATCGATTTTTAAGATAGCGCATATGTTATTTTAGCCAATCTAACGAAAAATTGGGAAATATGCTCAAATACAAAGTGAAATTTTGAAAGAAAAGTATCGATGCTTGAGTCTCCGGCCTGAAATTATTCGTTTCCCTCTTTATTCCCAAGAAATTTACCTCGAAGACATTCGTCGCAGTGAATTCCAGCAGTGTTATTCACACACTTAAGACACTCTCCAGTCTCGTGATTACAATTACGAACAGCGTTCAAGTCGATATTGTTGTTACATTCGCAAAGCCGGCAAGCTTGTCCTTTCTCAGGATTTCCAAAGTATCCATCCGAACAGGTTTCACACCTTGGACCTAGAAAAAAAAAACATTTTATTTCTGTAAAATTATTTCCTTTAATTAACAGGGTGGCCCTTAGGTCAGGGAAAACCTGGAAATAAGGAAAAATTCAGGGATTTTTGTTAATCAGGGAAAGTTAAGGGAAAGTCAGGGATTTTGAAAAAAAAATGGCAAAAGTCAGGGAATTTCTGTAAGAAGCACTTTCAGTAACTGCCAAGAATAATCAGGGTTGCCATACTTTTCAGATTTTCAGTACTTTTCAGTCACTTTTTTCAAATAAAGTCACTATAGTCACGTTTTAAAATAAAAAGATCACTTTAGTCACTTTTCTTACAAGAAAATAAACCATGGATTAAAATTTTTAAAGATATTTCAATAAACTGAAGGAAATTCGCTGGATTTTAGGGATTTTAGGGTAGTTTTAAAAATTCCAAGGAATTTTCAAGAGCTTTAAAAAGTTTCACGGTATTTCAAAAGGTTTTAACGGATTTGAAATATTTTAAAGTATTTTAAATGATTCTGAGAATTTTTTCAATAGATTTCAGAGGGTTTTAATAATTTTTAGGGATTTTAAAATTTCTCAAGGTATTTAAAACAATTTTCCAGGATTTCAGGAAATATCAGATTTCATTTAATTTCACAGGATTTTATAATATTTTAATGGATTTTAAATAATGTATTAACAAGAATTGAGGGATTCGATAGGATTTCAAACTGTTCAAATATTTCAAGGTATTAAACAAGATTTTAAAGAATTTAAAAGATTTTAGGATATTTTAAACGATTCCAAGGAATCAGCAATTAATTTCAATCATTTGAAGGGATTTCAAAGAATTTGAATGATTTTAGGGTATTTTTAATGTTTCAAGGAATTTTTAAGAAATTCAACCAATTTCAAGGGGTTTTAAATATCCTACAGTATTTTAAATATTTTTCAATAATTTGAAGTAATTCTAAAAGATTTTAAAGATTTTAGAGCATTTTCAAAAATTCAATGAAATTTTTAAGAGCTTTAAATAATTTCAAGGAATTTCAAACGATCTGAAATATTTGAGAATCGTTTGAAAAATTCCAAGGAATTTTCGAAAACTCAACAAATTTTCAAGGGATCTTAAATTTTTAAAGGATTTGAAATATTTTAGAGTATTTTAAATTATTCCAAGGCATTTTAAAGAACTTCAAAAAGTTACAAGCAAATTCAAAGGATTTTAAATATGTACAGGTATTTTAAAAGATTCCGAAGATTTTTCAATAGATTTCTTCAAACTAGTTTTGGGTATTTTTTAAAAATCCAAAGAATTTTCAAGAGCTTTCACAAGCTTTCAAAGAATTTGAAATATTTTAAGGTATTTAAACAAATTCAAATGCATTTTCAAAGGATTAAAAAATTCCTAAGGATTGGAATGATTTTAAGGGATTAAACAAAATTTTCTTGGGGTATTTAAGAATCTACTGAAATTTCGAAAAATATGGATCAATGATATAGGATCTATAAAGTTTTAGGATATGTAAAAAGATTCCAGGGGATTTCTTAAGATTTCTGAGGATTTCAATGATTTTAAGGAATTTCAAAAGCTCTTAAGGTATTTTAATAACTTTTCCAGAATTTCAGGAAATATCATAAGATTTGATGTAATTTCACGGGATATTATAATATTTTAATATTTTTTAAAGCATTTTTTCACAAGAATTGATGGATTTTATAGGAGTTTAACTATTTTCAAATATTTCAAGGTATTTCCAAAGATTCAAAGAATTTTTATGATATTTTCAGAGATTCCAAGAAATTTTCAATTTATTTGAAAGATTTTACGATATTTTAAAAGATACCAAGGAATTTTCAATTGATTTGAAAGAGTTTTGAAGATTTTAGGGTATTTTTAAAAATTCAAAGGAATTTTCAAGACCATTCAAAAAATTTAAGGGATTTCAAACCACTTTACAGGATTTAAAATCTATTAAAGTAGTTTTGATAGATTTAAATAATTTGAAGGGTTTCTAAATATTTAAGGGTAGTTAGAACAAAAACAAAGGAATTTTCAAGAGATTTAAAAATATTTCAAAGGATTTGAAATATTTTGAGGTATTCAGAAAAATTCTAATGAATTTTCAAAAGATTAAAAAATGTTCCATGAATCTATAAGGATTTAAGAACATTTTTATGGTGTTTTAAAGAATTTATTAGAATTTCGGAAGATATTGATCGATGTTATAGAATGCATAAGGTTTTAGGATATTTCAAAAGATTCCAAGGATTTTATAAAATTTCTGAGGATTTCAATGATTTTAAGGAATTTTGAAAGATCTTAAGATACTTGAATGAATTTTCCAGAATTTCGGGAAATATCGTAAGATTTTATGTAATTTTACGGGATTTTATAATACTTTAATATTTTTCAAAGACTTTATTCAAAAGAATTTAGTATTTTGTCATCATTTAAAAGATTCCAATGAATTTTCAATTGATTTTAAAGAGTTGTAATGATTCTAGGATATTTTTAAAAATTCCAAGAAATTTTCAAGACCACTGAAAAATTTCAAGGAATTTCAAAAGATTTGACAGGATTTGAAATATCTCACGGTATTTTTAATAGATTCCAATTATTTAAAGTCAAAGATTTAAAAAATTTCTGAGAATTTGAAACATTTTAGGGTATTTTTAGAAATTCCGAATAATTGTCATTAACTTTTAAAAAATTCAAGAGATTTCAATATATTTAAAAGAATTTGTAATATAGGTCATTTTAAAATATTCTGAGGCATTTTCAAAAGATGTAAAAAACTTCAAGAGATTTCCAAGGATTTTAATGATTTTAGGAGATTCAAAATTTTTTTCATGTAATGGTAACGAATTTTTTAGAATTTTGGAAGATATGGAACTGTTTTACAGGACCAATACAATTTTTAAATATTTGCAAAAAATACCATGGGATTTTATGAGATTTCTGATGATTTTAATTAAAAGAGATTTTGAAATCTCTCAAGATATTTGAATAAATTTTCCAGGATTTCAGGAAATATAAGACTTCATAGAATTTTGCCGGATTTTATAATATTTTAATGTATTTCAAAGAATTTATTCAGAAGAAGTGAAAAATTTCTCAGGATTTCATAGATATAATGAAATTTTCAAATATTTTTTGTAATTAATTTAAATTCATTTGAAATTTACCCCGAATTTTTATTAATTCATCTTTAATTATTTCAATTCTTTTAAATTCTCTTGAATTTTTTTTTATTTACTTGAACAGTTTTAAAATCACTCAATTCTACTCAAATCAGTTTATTTTTCAAATTTATTTGCAATTAACTTTTTCATATTTTAAAATTTGTTGGACTCACTTAAATTTTTATGAATTCCATCGAGTTATTGACTTCAATTTTACTGAAACCAATGGCATTTATTCCAATTTAATTAAATTCTCTTGAATTTAACTTGAATTTCTTGAAGTCTTATGAATTTACCCTGGATTCTTTCAAATTCACTTGAATTTCTTTTAAATTTCATCAAATTCTTTTGAAATTTGTTTAAAGCAAAAGAGAATTAGAAATTAGTCATTTTTGCTCACTTTTTTAGTTCAAGTAAGTCACTTTTTCACTTTTTTCAAGTAAATTAGACTGTGGCATCCCTGAGAAGATAAAATATTTTATATAAAAAATGTAACCAAATTAGAATTTTGATCTTTAAATATTAATTATCAGGGCAAATGAAAAAATGGTTAAGGAAAAATTAGGGAAAATCAAGTTTTAAAGATATAAAAAAATTCTCAAATATTTTCTGCAATTAATCTCATTTCATTTGACATTCATCCCGAAGTCTTATTGATTTATCTTGAATTATTTCAATTCTTTTAAATTCTCTTGATTTTTGTTATTCACTTGAATTCTTCTAAATTCACTCAATTCTACTCAAAGAAGTGGATCTTTATTTATTTTAAAAATTTGCTTACAATTAATTTTCCATATTTTTTGATTGTTTTCAATTCACTTAAATTTTTATGAATTTCATCAAATTCTTCACTCCAATTTCACTGAAATCAACGGAATTTATTCCAATTTAATTAAATTCTTTTGAATTTAACTTGAAGTTTTTGAAGTCTTATAGATTTATCCTGGCTTTCTTAAAATTCATCTAGAATTCTTTTGAATTTCATCGAATTTGTTTGAATTTCATCGAATTCTTTTTAATTTCACCTAATTGTTTTGAATTTTTTGTAATGCAAAAGAACATTAGAAATTAGTCACTTTTGCTCACTTTTTCGGTTTAAATAAGTCACTTTTTCACTTATTTTGCATGTAAATTAAGCTGTGGCAGCCCAGATAAAAGATTTTATGTAAAAAATGTGACAAGATTCGAATTTTGATCTTTAAATGTTAATTATCAGGGAAAATGAAAAACTGGTCAGGGAAAAATCAGGGAATTTTGTAAATGAAGTTTTGCAGCCACCCTGATTGATAAGAAGTAAGAATAATTTCTGTAATTAAATATTTTCGAACCTGTTCTTCCTGCAGGACATTCTGAACAGATCGGATTCGGATTATTTCCGAGAAGAATACAAGGTCCGTTGTCGGGACATGGACATGGTTTGCAGTCGTAAGGAGTTCCTGTCAAAGGGTGTCCGTAAAATCCGCGGGCACAGAGCTCACAGTTACTTCCGGCTGTATTGTGTTCGCAAATACACTGACCTGAAAATTAATTATTCAATCATTTATATTTAAAAGAATATAATATATAAGAATACTTAAGTTACTAGAAAACATACACACATACATATAAATTATTATTATTTTTAGTCTCACACTTTTTTTAAATTGAAATATAAAATTAATATGATAAAACTTTTGTTATTTCATAGAACCTATTATATAAAATAATAAGAAAGATATGCAAGAACAACATTTGTGATAATTGATGAAAATTGATATCTTAACTTCAGGGTTATTATAAAATATTTTTGTGCAATAAATATGACAAAAAAACTGTTACATTTTTGTTAAAAAATACAATTTTTGGACAAAAAATACTAATATAAGGTAACAAAAAATTTTTTTATTATTATTACATTATTTTCGACAAAAATCGACTTTTTTCAATTTTTTAATGGATTGAAATGTTTAATTATTCAATTCTCATGTAAAAATATGTAAATATTACATCCTTAACACTTCTTTTTGACACAAAACTGGCTTTTTTCTTGAGTTTTCAACAGTTCAAGATGGAATTTTCCATTTTAATGATTTATCAACAGTTTGATTTTCAAAGGTTAAATTTTAAACTGCTGAAAATTGAAGAAAATTAAACGTTGAATTTACAACAATTAAAAATTGCATTTATAATTTTCTTCCATTTTGAATGGTTGAAAATTTAATTTTTGCGACGAAAAACGCTAACATAACCCAAAATGGTTCAAAGATTCTAAATCTTGTTTAAATTAAAATGATTTTTATTTAAAAATACCAATTTTCGATTAAAAACGCGTATATAAAATGTAAAATTGTTTAAAAAATCTGTATCTTTGAAATCTAATGATATTTGAATAAAAATTTAAGTTTCTAACGAAAAACAGTAACATAATCCGAAATTGTTCAAGCTTGTAAATTTTATTATTTTAAACAAAAATCATTGGTTTTCAATCCAATGATTTTTTTTACTAAAAATACCGATTTCTGATGAGAAAATCCAACATAGCCTAAAATTGTTTAAAAATTGTGAATATACTTTTAAATATAATTTAAAGTAAAAATTAAAAATACAAATTTCCGACGAAAAACGCTAAAAAAACAAAATTGTTCCAAGATTTTAAACCTTATTAAAATTCTAATAATTTCTGTTTGAAAATGACAATTTCTGGTTAAAAAAAACCACCAATAAAACCGAAAAACATAAATAATCGAAAAATTTATCATAGTTGACATCTAATAAATTATGATTGAAAATGTCCATTTCCGGTGTAAAGCAAAATAAAAATATAGAATAACTATTTATTTTTTACATTTCTTGGTTGATATTGATAATAGTTGATATTTCAATCCAAAGAGATTTTTAATTTACATCACAAACTGTGGAAATGATAAAAAAATAAATAAATTGCCAACAAAATAGTTGAATCGCCAACCAAAAAAGATAAATTTTCAACCAGTTGTATTTTAAATAAAAAATATTTTCCAAAAGATGCGAATTTTCTACATAATAGTTAAATTTTGTAACTCAAAAATATTAATTTTCAACAAAAAAGTCTTTTTCAACCTAATACATGAATTTTTAACCAAAAAAGATTAATTTTCAACGAAAAATGTAATAGTTGATATTTCAATCCAAAAATATTTTAATTTTGAATCAAAAACAGTCAAATTCATTAAAAAAAATGAATCTTCAACCAAACAAGTGAATCTTTAACAAATTATTTCAACAAAGTTGTTGAATTTTCAACAACAAAATATGAAATCTCAACTAAAACAGTTGTAATTGCAAAAAGTTTCAATTTTAATAAAAAATATGAAATTTTTACCAAAAAAGATGAATTTTCAAATAAAAAAGACGAATTTTCAACCAAAAAAGATTTTTCAGTCAAGAAAAAAAAGCTTTTGGCGAATTATAATTTAAAGAGAAAACTAATTTTTCCTACAAGATGAAAATTTAAAATAACTATTTATTTTTTGAATTTCTTTGTTTATTTGCTTTAGGGTTATATAAATATAATCATCCTAGGTTTCTCGAGATCTTGAAAATTTTTAAACCATTTTGGCGAATTATAATTTGAAGAGAAAACTAATTTTTCCTACAAAATGAAAATTTACAATAACTATTTTTTGAATTTCTTTGTTTATTTGCTTAAAGGTTATATAAATATAATTTTCCTAGGTTTCTCGAGATCTAGAAAATTTCTAAACCATTTTTTTCTCATTTTACAGGATTTTCCGAAATTTTAGAAATAATTTGAGTAAGTTTAAAAAAATGTAGGACTATGGAAAAATTATAAAAATATATTATAAATTTTCGGAAATCTTTCATAATTCAAAAATATTTTTATTCTCTTGAAATTTTCTGAAATTCCTGATATATTTTTAACTGACTCAAATTATTGCTAAAATTTTCATAAAATCTTCCGGATACTTTTTTGACGATTTTGGATATCTTTTGTAATGTTTTAAAATCTACATTTTGTTCTAAGTCTTTTACAAATATTTTCAATTTTAATTTTTTTTATTATTTTTGAAATGTTTTAAAAACTTCGAAACATCTTTTTGAATATTTCGAATTTTTCCTCAAATTTAGAAATGTTTTTAAATCTTTTGAAATATTCTCCTAAAATAAATTTGGTGAAATAAAAAATTGATAAAATTTTTTTAAACATTTCTTTGGTTTTTCTTTTCTTGGAAATTAATCTTTTTAGTTGAAAATTCAATTATATGTTTGAAAATGGACTTTTCTTTAGAAAATTATTCTTCTTGTTTGCAAATTCATTTATTTTGGTTGAAAATTCATTTCTTTGGTTAAAAATTTAAATACTTTGTTGAAAAGTAATTTTTTAATTGAAAATTTATATTTTTAGCTGCAAATTCATCAGTTTTGTGTAAAAATTTAAATATATTTTATTCAAAACTCCTAGTTTTTGGTCGAAATTATATTTTTAACTAAAAATTGAACTACTTTTGTTTGAATCCAACTGTTTTTTATTTAATATTGAAAAGTAATTTTTTTGGTTGAAGATTCATTACTTTAGTTGAAATTTCATATCTATGGCTGAAAGATTCGCTTTTTCTAAAAATTAATTTTTTGAACAGAAAATTTAACCTATCCCATTTTTGGTTAAAAATTTTAACTTCTTTAGTTCATAATTCACTTATTTTTTTGCGAATTGAGCTATATTGTTGAAAGTTCAATTTTTTTATCTGAAAATTTCCCTATTCCATTTTTTGTTAAAAATTAACTTTTTTAGTTGAAAATCTAACAATTTTGTTGAAAATTCGTTTTCTTTTTGTAAAAAATTTGCCTTTTTTAGTTAAAACTTCAAATACTTAGTTAAAAATTTATGCATTTTGTTGAAAATTTGTCTGTATAGTAGAAACTTAATCTTCTTGTCTGCAAACTCATTTTTTTCGTTTAAAATTGAACAATTTCATTTTTGATTCAATATTTATATTTATTAGTTGAAGAATCTACTATTCGGTATAAAAAATGGAGAATGTAATGAAAACACATACTTTGAATTTTTTCAGTAGACAATAATGTTGTGTTTCTAAAATTCAGAACTACGTAAGAAAAACTAAACAGTAATTAAAATATTAAATTTGTTCTCTTCAATCTGAATGCCTTCCTCTTTTACTTTATTTTACAGATGAACTATAAAATTTTATTAATAATTTGTATAAAAAAAGCTATATTTCATTTATTAAATTAAAATTTTTTGCAGAACTCGGACCCGAACAGATCGCGCACTCTGGTGAGTGGTAAGCTCTCTCATTCCAGGGTTTCAAGGTTTTCAAGGTCGCAGGACACCTGAATGAAAATTTCCCATTTGGAAAAGGCAATTTCCAAAATTCGAGAAAATAAAAAAGAACAAACTGAAGTCAACAAACCTGCTTCTGGGTCACAGATATCAGCATGGCCGTTACAGTTGCAAGTAACACAACTAGCAAAAGGTCCTCCGTTTGGTGGTTCATGATGGTAACCTGGCGCACAAGATTCACAAAATTGACCAACGTAGCCAGTTGGACATTTACAATGTTCTACCCAATCTGCTGATTCTCCTGCTGCTCCACGAAGAGCTGTTTCTAGTTTAACGTCGTCCAAAAATCCCTTGCCTGTTTGCGAAAATCGATCAATCCACATTAATCACCCTGCTTTACTAATTAGAAGCAAAGATTATTTAAATTTTTTGAAAAGTCTCTTTACCTCGATGAGTATATGTACCGCGAATTTTCACCGCAGTCAGATTTGATAAAATGGAAATGAAGTCACGGGCCGAAATTCTTGGTTGCCATCCGTAATCAGCATGCTCGTGTAATTTGAATCTGAATTCTTGAGGCTGAAAAAATTGAAAGAAAAAACAGTGATTATCTTTGCCGATTCAAAATGTAACTTTTAACAAAAAGAGTTACATTTTCAGTTTACAAAAATTGTTTTCCAACAAAAACAAGACAATTTTTGACAAAATAATTAATGTTTCAACTGAAATAGTTAAATTTTCAGTGAAAAAAAAATAATTTTCAACCAAAAAAAGCGAATTTTCAATTGAAATTATGAATCAGCCAAATTTCACAAAATAGTTGAATTTTTAATTAAAATGATGAATCTTTAACTGGAATAGTTAATATATCAAAAAGACGAATTTTCAACTAAATGCATGAATTTTCCACCAAATGGTTGAATTTTGGACTAAAAAATATCACTTTTCAACCAAATAGTTAAATTTTCAATTGAAAAAGGCAAATTTCCAATAAAAAATGGATCAGTTAAATTTCAAGTAAAAAAAAATAGTTTTCAAAAAAAAAGAATGGATTGCTAACTAAAATAATGAATCTTCAACTGGAATAATTTGAATTTTAAACCAAAAAGATTAATTTTTAACTAAAACGATGAATCTTTAACTGGAATAGTTAAAGATTAACAAAAACAGTTTTTCCACAAAATACATAAATTTTCTGAAAAATGGTTGAATTTTGAAATAAAAGAGACCACTTTTCAACCAAATAGTTAAATTTTCAACTAAAAAATAAAAAATTCTAATAAAAAATGGATCAGTTAAATTTTCAGTTAGAAATATTAACTTCCAACAAAAAATTTAATGATTAAATATTCAGTTAGAACAATTAATTTTTAACCAAAAACTGAATTTTCAACAAAATAGTCAAATCTCTGAACAAAAAAATAAACTTTTAACGGAGAAAAACTTTCAAGAAAGTAGTTGAATTTTCAACCAGAAAAGATGAATTCTCAATGAAAAATGTAACAATTGACCAAAAAGACGAATTTTTCACCATATAGAACGTATTTTCCACCAAAAAGATATATTTTTCCAACAAAAAAGGAATCTTCAAATAAATACATGGATTTTCACCCAATCATACAATTTTAATAAAAAAATATGAATTTTCAACCAATAATAGTTGGATTTTCAACCAAAGAGATGAATTTTTAACTAAAATAATTGATCTTCAACTGAAATAGTTTAATTTTCAGTAATTAAAATTAATTTTCCACCAAAAATCGAATATTCAGCTCTGGAAATGAATTTTTTTCTTTCTAAATTTGTTTATATAGATTTTAGAAAATTTTGAATCCCAAGGTAGAAAAAATTCAAATTTTCACATTTTTACAACTAGCTACCAAAATTTTAATGTTGAAAATGAATAAACAGTTGGAAAGTAATAAAATTTATCGATTAACGTAAAAAAATACTTTCAAATTACATTTCGAAAGAAACTTAAAAAGTAACGATTTTTATAGTTACTGTTACTGAAAAAAAATATAAACTAGCCACCATTATAGTTACCGAAAAAATTAATTAGTTAAAAGAAACTAATTATTTCCAGGATGGCCGTTTTAATATGAAAAAATTCCCGGTCATTTCTCGGTTTTTTCCGGGTTCATAAACATTTTTCTTGGTTAATGAAATTAAAAAATTCCAAATCTAAAACTAAAAATTTTTCCATTTGAAGTAATAAGAACTGAGCTTAAAATTTGTTTAATTCAAAAATTTTGTATTCAAATGCTCAATAATTTAAGCGTATAAAATTGAAGCTACTAACACTTTTCAACTGAACAATTTTAAATTAAATGCAGTTAAACTTCCAAATAAATAATTTTAAACTTTTATAATTTGCAGAGTTCAAAGATTCAGATTCAGTTAGAAAAAATATAACTCCACGTTATCATTTTCAATCCTCTAAATTAAAGAATCAGTCATTGAATTAAAAAAATTTCAAAATTATATCATGTAGTAACAGAAGGGGATGGTCGAGCGGTAGATAAAAAGGCCGTTTTTATAAGAAAACGTAGAACAGTTTATTCAAGTATGGCTGATACAAGACTGACTCCTTTGTTCCAATGTCGAACGGAAGAATCGATCTCCGACAATCAATCGCCATCTATAGATGTCACTTGCATCGCGAGGCGCAAAGTTAAAAAATTGTTTAACTCAAATATATTGACTACAGCTCGGCCTATCCTGACAAATGATCGCCTCGATCATCAGGATTGTCTTCGAACAGAGTCATTGTTTGTCCGTCCCACGGACGCATTCTATCAGAGCTATAAACACTAGAAAACGGTTTTTGAGTTATTTGAAACCCATCGATATCTCCTTTTAGGTAACGGTCATTACGCAAGACCTTTTTTACTTCGTAGGGTCCTTTAAATTTAGGTAACAATTTTTGATTAACACCTTTTTCAGTAACCACATTCGGTATCATAATATAATCGCCACTTTTGTAATTGGTAGGACATTTATGTTTTTCATCGAACGCTTGTTTGTTTTTCAACCGCATTTTCTCGCAGATTACATCGGCTTTTTGACGCAATTTAGCTCTAAGCTCGGGTGGTTTCTCTTCGTCCTCAATTTCTAACAAAACCTTTCTGAAATCCTCATCAGGTAACCCTACTTGGTCCGCTCCAAAAAGAAGACGAGCTGGTGAACAACCTATCGATCTACTTACAGTGTTGTTTATTACAAATTGCGCATCTTCTAGTGCTTTTTTCCAATCCGAAGACCCAGCTATTTTGGACAAAGTTGACCTCAAAAATCTAAATACACGTTCAGCTTGGCCATTCGCGCGAGGAGTGCCAGCTGCTACTTTGATATGTTTAATACCTTTTACAGTTATAAACTGATCAAATTCCTGAGAAGTGAAGCAACTTCCTCTGTCGGAAACCAAAGATCTCGTTTTACCGTAGTGATGAATATAATTCTCAATTTTCGCTATTACTTCTTTCGCTGATGTCGACTTTACAGGGGTGAATACTACAAATTTGGTGTAACCATCTACAATCAGAAACACATGCTTGTAGCCAAGACTCGCGGATTTCAAGGGTCCGTAGTGGTCGATAAAACTTGCTTCGAAAGGTCTTTTGGCCCTATCCCACAGATGTAATTCACCTTCGCTCTTACCAGATTGCACAGAATACACTAAACACTTCAAGCAATTACCCACATATTCTTTTACCTTCTTACGCAACTCTGGAAACCAATACACCCTCAAGAGCAATTCGACAGTTTTATCAACCCCAACGTGACCGATATCGTCATGACAAGATCTAATTACACTATTGATCATAGTCGCAGGTACAAAGAAAAGAGCAGAATCCTTGTACTTCCTGAAGAGCAAACCATTACGTATTTCGTACCTATCACTATCTCCCTGTTCTAACGATTCGCGGATTTCTTTCAGTTCTGGATCAGACAACTGTTTGTACATAAGTTCTTGTTCGAAGGTTAAAGGCTCGATTACAAAGACTTCACGGCTAAGAGCATCAACATGCCTCATACGTTCAGAGATTCTGTGTTCTATCTTATACGAGAAAGTTTGAAGAAACAAGGCCCATCGGTTAATACGCGAGTTAATCTCTTTTTTATTTAGGGCTTGTTTTATCGCGTTACAGTCGGTGCATATTACGAACGGTATTCCCGTCAAGTAAACTCGAAATCGTTCTAACGCGTAATATATGGCTAGCATCTCTAGCTCGTAACTGTGGTATTTGCTTTCTAAGTCAGTAGTTCGCCTGCTAAAATAAAATACAGGATGTAATTGATTATCTGTTTGCCGCTGCAAAAGAATTGCCCCAAATCCTAACGCGCTCGCATCTGTGTGTAGCTCTGTGTAGAGAGTAGGGCTGTAAACAGCTAAGACAGGCTCGGTAGTCAAATAATCTAATAAAGTCTCAAAAGCTCGCATCTCTTTTTCCCCAAAAACAAATTCGGATCCCTTTTTTAAGAGGTCATACAACGGTTTGGATATTAGGGCAAAGTTGGGTATAAAACGACGTACAAAACCAACCAGCCCTAGAAACTGCTGAACTTGTTTCGCACTTTTCGGTAAGGGATATTCTAAAATCGCTTTGACGTGTTCTCGGCTCGGTTGAATTCCATAACTACTAATGTGGTAACCCAAGTACTCGATTTCTAAAACCCCGAAAATACATTTGTCTAAACGTAGTTTCAATTCATGTTTCGTCATCAATTTTAGAACCTCCCTTAAAACCGACCAATTTTCATCGAGACTTTCAGTCGCAATCAAAAAATCGTCCAAATATAAGAGCAATTTACCCTCGTTAATCAAATCTTGGAAAATGAAATGTAAATACCTTTGGAAATAAGACGGCGCATTTACAAGTCCAAATGGCATTCGTAAATATTCATATTGTCCCTCCGGAGTACTAAACGCTGTATACTTAATCGAATTCTCGGCCATTCTAATATGGTGGAAACCATCTTTCAAGTCAAGTTTTGTAAACCAAACCTTACCATGGAGTTGATCTAAAAGATCATCTATGCGTGGTAGAGGGAAATGCTCACGTATAGTTATTTTGTTCAATGCACGAAAATCAACACATAACCTAAGTTCTCCATTTTTTTTCTTAGTTAAAACTATTGGACTGCTGTAATTTGATTGGCTCGGTCTTATGTACCCTTGATCTAAAAGTCGCTTAATAATTTCCCGCAGTTTTAAAAGTTCGACCCATGACAATCTACGTGGCTTAAAATAAAAAGGCTCCTTGGAGGTTAGATTGATGTCCATATCGAAACAACTTGGACTAGACACTTCCGGTTCCTCGCGATACTCATCCAGTAAAATTTTCAACATATTTCTATGGTCGTATGTAACTTTAGATCCAATTTGACTCGCCGACAAATCAATTAACTTATCAGGTTCCTGCTCTACGAGATTAATGAACATTATGTCATTCACCGGATCTTCGTATTCAAAAGTTACCGTTTTACGTCTTATCAAAGTTAACCCTGGGGTATTTAGAAAATCGCGCCCCAAAATCGCATCATAGCTCATCGTCGTGTCTGGTACAACCGCAAATTTAACCGAAAATATTCTACCATTTAATGGTTGCAACCTAACATCTACTTTGATAAAGCCCACTATATCTAAAGGCGAATAGTTTATTCCCGCATATAATACTCGTTGTTCAGATTCGCTAAAAAAATTACAGTATTGAAAATCTCGAAGATAAACATTATTTTTTAACAAGGAAATCGGACTACCATTATCAACTAAAGCTTCTATAAAATACTTATCGTCTCGTGCGTTGCTTAGTAGAACGGTGTCCGTCGTTCCTGGCTCGATGAGTGGAATTCTCTCCTGTGATGACAATGTGGAATCGCTGTTGGATAGTTTTGCGGGTTTATCGGCTGATCTCTCGATGACAGCTGTAGTTTCTTCTTTCCCCTTCGAAGACTCCGTTGAAATTTTCCCATTGTTTCCAGGTGTTCTTGAAGATCCAGCAGGACACTGGCGTGCTTGATGGCCAGTCTGATGACATTTAAAACAAGCTCCACGTTCCTTGGGAGAACTTTTACAATCGCTGGCCAAATGTCCAAATCCATGGCAGTTATAGTACCTTGCTCGCGATGGCATGACTCCAATCGATTTTAAGTCTTCTGCTTTACTTTCTGCAGCTTTAGTCGCCTTAAAATTAGAACCAGGTTCTCCATACTGTTTTCCACCAGGTCCTTTCCGTAAATCTTTACGTGGCTCGTCCTTGGTAATTCTCTGCATTCCATCTAACAGATCTATGAGTGTTTTATAATTTCCTGCTCGTGCATGCGTTTTAATAAAAAAATCTTGTATCCCTTCTATCATATACTCAATAGACAATTCTTCTGCCAACTCTAGTTTATTAATCAATTTCAACTTTTCTTGAAAATATGTGGAGAACTTCTCTCCCACCTTCCAAACTCTGGCTTCCATCTTCTTTGTTCGAGTAAGCGGATCTTCGCGACACTTGTAGACTGCTGTTAACTCAGCTTTCAGCTCAGCCCATGATTTTCCAACAATTCCGGGCGTGTTATTGTACCAGTCTAGTACACGCTTCTTCAATCTCCTCGAAGCTTGAAGTTTGATAATGTTGTCTGGAACATCGTAAGCCGCTTGGATTTCATCAACTCGTCGAATCCATCTCTCGACATCGTCTTCCTCATCTTCGCCAAATAGTGGAATCAAATCTCCGATTTCACTGTATTTGGGTGCTGCTGGTCTAGTATTATTCCTCTGTACAGCTTCTTGTTGATTCCCATTGTTGCCCATCTGACCTCCAATTCGCATGGCTTCCATCACCGCCCTCGTAGTCGCTGCAATAATGTCTTGAACGTTGGCCATGACTGCTCCTCCTACTGGAGCTCTGTAGACTCCAGAATCTTCAGATCCAGCCACACTATGCATATCATCATCTAAATGAAGAGGTTGCCCGTTTTGATCAAACCCGTGGAAGTCTTCACTTTCAGAAGACCCAATATGAGCATTCGGATCCACCCCGTCATTGTTCCCGTTCACTGACGCCATCTTGTCTTGCTCGAAAATTCGAGAACGTTCTCTGACTCACCAGTCGAATTTTCTCGAACGCGTCGGCGTCACCTGCCGAATTCCTAAACACGTCACCACAATCACTGAATTTCAATACACTTGCCTTTGTTCCACACGACGGTTTTTTTATAACCGTCAACTTTTTCCCACACGACGGTTTTTTGTAGCCGTATTCTTTTTCCCACACTTGACCTACGGGACACAGGCCAATTCACGAACACGTTGGCTTTTTACGCCAATACACATCGGCTTCTCGCACCGATAGTCTTAGAATCAACTCGAACACGTCGGCATGTATTAACCTTTTGCCGAATCTCACACAACACGACGGCACCCAATAACCGTATTCAACAACTCTCGTCGGCACCCATAGCCGAATATCGCCCGAGGTGTAAACGTAACTGCGTCACGCGTCCATCCTTTGTTCGACTTCACAACCGAAACGATTTACCCACGCTTCATACCGTCGAAACGATTTTGACGAACACTCGCGTCTCAATTGATTTTCCGGTTTCCCGAATACCCGAGGCCTCTCGAATCCCACTTCTGATAACTGTAGTAACAGAAGGGGATGGTCGAGCGGTAGATAAAAAGGCCGTTTTTATAAGAAAACGTAGAACAGTTTATTCAAGTATGGCTGATACAAGACTGACTCCTTTGTTCCAATGTCGAACGGAAGAATCGATCTCCGACAATCAATCGCCATCTATAGATGTCACTTGCATCGCGAGGCGCAAAGTTCAAAAATTGTTTAACTCAAATATATTGACTACAATCATTTTGAGCAATTGTGAGCTAGAAACATTAAAAATTGAACAGTTTTTTTATAAACTGAACACTTCTAAAATTAAAATTTAAATTCTTTTATTTAAAACAATTAAAAAATCCTCAAAATGTTTCAAAAGTTTATTTCAAAATCTTGAAAAATCTACGTATTGCTTTACATTTATTCACATTTTAAATTATTTTTGCAATTTTTTAAAGAACTTCTAAACATCTTTTAAACTGATTCGAATTTTTCCTATTTTTTTTTAATCCTGCCAAATTGAAGAAATTTCCTTAAAATCTTCAACATTCATTTTTTACAGTTTTGTGAAAATTGTTAAATCTTTTAAAATATTTTCTTGAAATTAATTTTTCAAAATGAAAAATAATTTTCAATTTTCCTAGGAATCTTAAGGGAATGTTTTTATTCTTTTAAAGCCTTTCATAATTCTTGAAAAGCTTCTACATTTTTTGTCCGAAATCTACAAAAATCTATATTTTGTTTTAAATTAGGCCGTGGTTCATTCGCACCGTAATTTCGGTACGAATAGCTGGATTTTGTAGGTACACGTAGACACATCGTTTAAATTATTTAAAATAATTAAAAGTTTTTTAATAATTTTGAATTTTTTCAAGACGTTTAAAAATCTCTACAAATCACTCGAATTTTTCCTAAGAATATCAGATTTTTAATTTTTATTTATACATCAAAATTCAACAATTTGACTTAAAAATATTTGACTTATAATTACTGAATTTAAATGAATAGTCAGATATTTCTACATATTAGGTAATTGTTCTTTTTCTTAATTAAAAAATTTGAAATTGAATAGTTCAAAATGGAAAATTTTAGACTGAAACAATATTTGAAATTTAATAAAAGCCTTTAATTGTGAATATATTATTTTAAAGTTATTTTAAAATTGAAAATATTTGTTAAAGTTTAAATCGGGTGTTTTCATTTGTTTAACTAATAAGACTTTCCAATTGAAAAAGTTTAATTTTTAACATCATATTTGATCAACTAAAAATATTTGTTATCCAAAATCTTCGATTTCAAAAGCTTCTAATTTTTAATTGACTGTACGCTTAAAAATTAAAATCTAAAATGGAAAAATTTTTAAGTGAAAAATTTTCGAATGATATCATAATTGAAAAAGATAAAAATTCAACTAATTATTTAAAAAGCGGTTGAAATCAAAGTTGCACAGATTTCGTTCCAAAAATTTGTAAATTTCCCAGTAAAAAAAATAAATTCACTGTCATTTCCAGGTTCAAAGCTGAAAATTTTTTTATTGGCATTAATCAAAACATGATTGAAATTTTAATTAAATTCTCATGTAAAATTATGTAAATATAACATTTTTAAACTTGTTTTTAGTGAGTTTGAATTTTCAACAGTTGCAAATTGAAGAAAATGGAAAATAAAATTTTCATTTTAAAAGGTTTAATATCTTATATTTACATAATTTTACGTGAGAATTCAATAAATAAATATGTCAATCCATAATTTTGTTTAAAGGATTGATTTTTTCGTAAAGGGGTCGCCATTGGCAAATACGGTTTTGGCAAATTAATAGTCATACAATTGAATCTTGTACGTCTTCAAAATTGCATTTTAAAATTCTGTCAATTGAAAAAGTACCCTTGAAAATGAAGACCTGAATGGAAAATGTTCAAATACAACATTTTATAATTGCGCATTATAAAGTAAATGATTTTAAAGTTGAAAAAGTTAACAATTGAACTTAAGATTTAAAAAAAAAGTTGATTTAAATGACATATAATTTGATTGTATAGATGTTTCTACTAAAAATTTAATAATAAATTCACTGCCATATCCTGGATTTTCTTCGGAGAAAAATAAATCAATGAAATTAAAATTAAAATGATTTATAATTTTCTTAAGTTTTTACTCACAGTCACAGTTGGTAATCGATTATCTTGGCCAAAAATGGGTTGTGTGATCTGCTCGCCATTTCCTCCCTCTAAGATTATATCTCGAGCTGTTGGCGCTGGTCCGGTTTCGCCGATTCTCAAACTGAATACTAAGTCTTGGTTGTAGGATGCTCTCTGATCTCCAAGGAATCTCTCTGTTTTATTAAAAAATAAATTATCAGTATGCTATAATTTAATAGAAAAACTGGCCTCACAGTCCCTGTGGGATAAAATATAGGGACCAAAGGGTACTTTTCGTCACGCTCATAGGGTACTTTTTTCGCTCTCAAAGGGTAAAAAATGCAGGATAATTTATAAGACTCAATAACAATTCGAGTTAAATTCCAAAGAATTCGAATGAATTAGAAACAATTTTAAAAGTCAAAAAAATTCCATTGATTTCTGTAAAATTGGAATGAATTTAAAGGAATTTAAGATAAACAAGAAGAATTCGATGAAATTCATAAAAATTCAGATTGAATTAAAAACAATTTAAATGAATTGAAAACAATATTACAATATGAAGAAACTTTTATGAATTCGGTAAATTTGAAATGAGCTTAGAAAAATTCAAGGGAATTCAAAAGAATTTTATGAAATGCCTAAGAATTCTATGTGAGGTTAAAAGCCTTCAGAAACAATTAAAGAAAAACTTTTAAAAATTAAAAAAATTAAAGAAATAATGTCAAATCTCTTCAAATATTTGAAACCCTACTAATTTCTAACTAAAAAAATTACTAATGACTACAAAAAAATTCAAATAAATTGGAAAAATTTTTGAAAATCGATAAAATCCATTTATTTCTGTAAAATTTGAGTCAGTTTAAATGAATTTAAGGGAAAAGAGAAGAATTCGATGAAATGCATAAAAATTCAAGTCGAATTAAAAAAATTCAAATGAATTGACAAAAATTTTTAAATATGAAAAAAATGTTAAAATATGAAGAAATTCATTGAATTGGGTAAGTTTGAAATAAACGTTAGAAAAAATTAAATAGAATTCGAAAGAATTTGATGAAATCCCTAAAATTTTAAGTTGAGTTTTGATGACTTCAAGATGAATTAAACAAAAGCTTTACAAAAAATCCATTGACCTGGGTAAAATTGAGTGCATCTAGAAGAATTCAAAAGGATTCAAACGAATTCAGCATAAATTAATAAGAATTCGGTGCGAATTCCAAATAACTTGCAAAAAATATTGAAAAATCTTTGAAACCCTACGAAATCTCTGAACTTTTGTGAATAAAAATTCTTTGAAATCCATTAAAATATTAGAATCCCTTAAAATTATTAAAACCGTTGGAAAATTATTTAAATCTCTTGAAAATGCCTTGGAATCTTTTGTAATACCTTAAAATATTTCAAAGTCTTTGAAATCTCTTCAAACTATTGAAATAAATAACATATTTCTGGGAATCGTTAAAATTTCCTAAAATATTTTCAATCCTTTGAATCTTTTGAAATCTCTTGAAAATTTTTAAAACTCTTAAAATGCATGAGAATCTTTTAAAATACCCTAAAATATTTAAAATCCTTTGGAATCCTATTAAATTATTGAAATCAATTAAAAATTTCATTATAATCTTTTAAAATAACCTAGAATATTTTTAATCCCTTAAAATCTTTTGAAATTCCTTGAAATTTTTTAAAGCTCTAGAAAATGGCAAGGAATTTGAAAAATACCTTAAAATATTTCAAATCGTTTGGTCATTTTATCAATTAACCTGCAGAACGAATTATATAAAAACTTGAAAAAAAATCAATGGAATGATGTAAAATTGAGTAAATTTATAAGAATACTAATGAATTAAAAAATTCAAAAGAATTTCAAATAATTCAGGATAAACTAATAAGAATTCAGAGTGAAATCCAAAAAATAATTTTAAATCTCTTCCAGTCATTAAAACCCTACGAAATAACTCACTTTTCTTGAATAAATTCTTTAAAATCCACTAAAATGTTATTAAATCTAAAAAAATGATTAAAATCAATTAAAAATTCCTTGGAATCTTTTAAGATTTCATAAAATATTTCAAATCCTTTGGAATCCTACAAAATATCTCACTTCTCGTGAACAAATTTTTTATCAACTAAAATATTATACAATTCCTGTAAAATTCTATAATGATATTTCCTGAAATCCTGGAAAATGTTTCATATCTTCCGAAATTCTAGAAAATTCTTCATCCTAAAATATTTCAAACGCTTCGAAATTTCTCCAAATTAATTAAATTAATTAATAATTCCTTGGATTCTTTTAAAATTCCCTAAAATATTTCAAATTAAAAGCTCTTGAAACAGCCTTAGAAGTTTTAAAAATACCCTAAAATCTTCAAAATTCCTTCAAATTATTGAAATCTATTACAAATTGCTCGAAATTTTTAAAAATAATCTGAAATATATCAAAAGAATGCAATGCAATTCAGAAATAGGTATAGATCTGAATCAAATAGTGATTAAACCATAAGTTAATTTATTGATAGAAAAGTGACTAATGTGATCTTTTCATTTAAAAAAGTGAATTAAAAATTATTTCAGAAAAAAGTGACTAATAGTGACTAGTGTAGGCAGCCCTGATTATTTTTTTACAGTTACTTCTCACAGGAATTTCTTGATTTTTGCTATTTTTTTTTAAATGCTGCAAATAGGGGACCATAGGGACCAAATCTTGAAAATAGGGTACTTTAGGGACCAGTCTGTGAGGCCTGGAAAAATTATTAAATTTAATGAGATTATTAACCTGGGGCAAGGAAATAAACATTGTCCCTATCAGGGGCAGTAACAGCGACCGTTTGTGTAAGGGCATCATAGTTGAGAGGAATGGGAGTTCCAGTGGCAACTCCAGCTGTCCAGCGCTCATTTCCTCTGACAAAAGCACTTTCGATCGCTGTTTTTGAGTAGCCTGTTGCTGAGTTGCAAAGTACTGAATGTCCGTAACAGAAGCAAGGAGTACAGCCGAATTCGTTTTCCAGGGCGAGGTTGAAAAATCCAGGACGACATCTGAGAAAAAAAGAAATTACAGAATTATCCCTTTTTTTTAAATAGCAGATAATTGTATCATGCAATTTTTAAAAATATTACGCTATCCACCGATAGTATTGGACCACTAACCGGGTGACCTATTGAAAATTAGCCTTGACTTTGAGAGATGATAACGCCGTCCAGAATTTAGATAAAAATATAAGCTTATTAACTTCTGCGTTAAATGAGCCCTAGTCGAAATAATCTGGCTTTGTGGGTATTGATTTATCACTTGAGAAAGACAAAAAAAATCCGATTTTTATGTAATTTTGTACTTCAACTTTAACTCTTGGCAGGAGCTAGGGAAATTAATTTATTTTATATTTTACTAAAGTGATCTTTAGGATTTTATCTTTCATTTGAGCTATTAAAAATTGAAAAATCTTTTTAATTGCGATATAAAATTGAATAACAATAATTTTCAAAAATTTTTTTACTGAAAATTTAATTATTCTATTTTTGTTTGAATATTAACCTTTCTTAGTTGAAAATTCCAGTATATGGTTGAAAATTAATTTATTTCGTTGAAAATTCGTTCTTTTTTATAGAAAATTCATCTTGGGTAAAATTCATCTTTCTGCTTTAAAATTCAATAGTTTGTAATTCTTTCTTTCCCTTGGCATAAAAATCTTTCTTAGTTGAAAATTCAACTCATGTTGAAAAGCCGCCTTTTTTGGTTCAATTCAACTGTTGTTGATTAAAAATTAAATTTTTTGCTTGGACCTACTACATTTTCTTTCAGAATTAATCATTTAAGGAATAGAATTACTTGTTTGAAAGTTAAACTTTTTATTAAAAATTAATTTTTTGGTTGAAGATTCATTATTTTAATAGAGAAATCATCTATTTGGTTGAAAAATGAGCTATTTTGTTGAAAATTAATTTTTTGTAAACTGAAAATGTAATTATTCCACTAGAATATTCCTTTATTTCCGTTAGAAATACATGTCTTTGGTTTAAAATTAATTTTTTAACTTAAAATGTAACCATTCTTTTTTTTTTGGTTCAAAAATTTTCTTTCTTACTTGAAAATTCATCTTTTTGGTAGAAAATTCAATTATTCTACTTCAAGGTTAATAATTTTAGTTGAAAATTCATTTTTTTAGTTTAAGATTCATCTACATATTCCAGTTGATGATTCATAATTTGATTTGAAAATTCATAACTTTATTTCAAAATGTAATTATTTCTTTTGAAATCAATTTTTTTGGTTGAAATTTTGTTCTCACTGAAAATATAACTGTTTCAATAGAATATTCCATCATATTAGTTGGAAATTCATCTCTCTGGTAGAATATTAATTTTTTCTATCTGAAAAATTAACTATTTAATTTTGGTTGACAATTTATCTTTTCCAATTGAAAATTCATGTATTTTGTTGGAAATTCGTTTTTTTTTGTAGAAATTAGTCTCTCTTTTTAAAAATTCATCAGTTTAGTTGAAAATTATATTTTTTAAATGAAAATCTAACTATTCCATTTTTTTTTAAATTCCTTTTTTTTTAGTTCAAAATTCAACTATTTGGTTGGAAATTTCCTTTTTTTACTTGAAAATTCAACTATTGTTGAAAATTCATGTATTTTGTGGAAAAAACTTTTTTTTTTTTAATTTATCTTCTTGTATGAAAATTAATCCTTTTATTTGAAAATGTATCTTTTTTGTGGAAATTAAAGTATTCCAGTTACATATTCATTATTTTTAGTTGAAAATTCATATTTTTGGTTGAAAATAAAGGAAAATTCAAGAAAAGTTATATAGACTTTTGTGTTTTAGCTTAAATTCTAGGCGAAAGCTGCAATTCCTATGCAATCCTAATAATTACGGGCTGATTTTATTCATTAAAAGATTCTTTACTCTTCTTTAAAATTCTGTTTGGTTGGGTTTCATTAAAATTAAAATTAATAGGAAAAAAATATGTTTACAAAAATAACAACTGCATGATTTAAAAACAAAATTTTTTTAAGCAAAAACTAATCAAAAAAGATCGCAAATAATCCTTCTAGGAATAAAATTAGCTCTTGATCATTAGATTTAGATAAAAATTGCGGCTTTTACCTAAAATAGAAGCCAAAACCCATAAATCAATTTAACATTTTTTAAATAAACAATTTCAATATAAACCATTTTCTTCTAAATGGCGCTTAGATTTCTCCTTTGAAATTCACAGCGTTTAACACTGGGTCTATTTTTGCCGATTTTATAAATCATCAGAAAGGTTGGGTCAATTTTGAGATTCTTATAATCTTAAGGAATCTTTAAATTCTATGAATATCTCAAATATTATAAATTTTCTTGAAATATTCGAAATCTTTTAAATCTCCTAAAATCTTATGAAATCATTTGAAATTCCTTAGAAATTTTTAAATCTCTTGAAATTTTCTATAATCCTGCGAAATTGTTTAAAATCTGATTAAATTCCTCGGAATCATGTAAAAAAACATATTCTTTGAAATCCTTTGAACATTTGAAAATCTCTAGAAATCTTATGAAATTCCGTACAACATCTTAAAATCTTATATCTTTTAAAATTCCTTACAAATGTTTAAATAAAATCTCATTAAATCTATTGAAATCCCTTGAAATCTCAAGAAGTCAATTAAAATTTCATTCCTATTCATTTACTCTCTAAAGTTCAATAAAAATTCGTTGAAATTTCATAAAATCCTTTGAAATTCTTTGAAACATATGAGATACCCTTTTATTTTCTGGGAATCTTGTAAAATATTCCTTATTCTTTAAAATCCTTTGAAATTTTGTAAATTATCTTGAAATTTGTAATATCTCTTTAAATTTCTTCAAAAATGTTAAAAAAATTGAGAACTCTAGAAATCTTTTGAAATTCCTTACAAATGTTTAAATTTTTGAAATTTCCTGAGGTCCCATAAAATCCCATGAAATCTGTCAAAAATCCCTTGAAATCTCGAAAATTCAGTAAAAATTTCATTCCTATTCATTTGCTCTCTAAAGTTCACTAAAAATTCTTTGAAATTTCATCAAATCCCTTGAAATCCTTTGAAACCTATGACACCTTTTTAAAATCCCTTGAAATTTGTAAAAATTGGAAATTTGCGAAATCTTGACATTTCTGGGAATCATAAAATATTCCTCAATCTTTCAAATACTTTGAAATTTGGTAAATCTTTAAAATCCTGGGAGAACCTATAAAACTGGCAAGGTCTAGTAAAACTCTAACAAATCCCTTGAAATACTTTAAAATCCCGTAAATTATTTGAAATTTGTAATATCTTACAAAATTGATTCCAAAACTTTGAAAACTTTGAAATCTCTTGAAATCTTTTGAAATTTCAATTTTTGAGATGGCGAATGTTATTTTAAAAAATCAACGAAGAAGTTTGAAGATATGTTCAAGATTAAAGATAAAATTTGAGAAAATAGTAGCATTAGCGACATTTTTTTCAAAATAGTAGTAAGATAATTGCATCGCTAAAAAAAAGTGTCAAAAAGTGTCAATAAACGGAAGAAAAGTATACTATTTTTTAAATCATTTTCAAATACTAACGTTTTACATCTTTTTCCTTCGACATTGTCCTTGCACTGACAAGTACCAGTCACAGGATCACAATTGGGAGTATTTTTGTAAGATCCTGAAACGAAGCATTCGCAAGAGGCGCAGCCGTAAGAACCGAAATTGTAGAAATTTGCAGAGCATCGATCACACTTGTCACCAGTGACACCAGGTTTACATTGACATTTTCCTTCACTGTTGCACTGTAAACTTCTTGAACCTGTGGAAGAAGAAAAAGAAAATGTATTTGACCTTCAGACCCTCTCAGAAAATTGGTTCACACTTTAGATTAAAAAAAAAATCGAATATTTAAAGATATATTCAGATTTCACACTCTTTCCCTTATTCCCCACTTTTCCCCCTTTTTAAAGAATTAAATTAAATTATTTTATAAATATATTTTATAATTAAAAATTATATTAAAATAATAGAAGTTAATAAGAAAATCCAACAATTTTTCGAAAGTTAATGATTTTTAATCGAAAAGTCTACTATTATATTTTTGGTACCGAATTCATCTCGCTTAGTTGAAAATTCTCCTGTTTGGTTTAGAATTTGCTTTTTTGTTAAAAATTAGTTTTTTTTTTTAGTTGAAAATTAAACGATTCCATTTTTGGTTCAAAATTGATCAATTTTTGTTTATAATTCATATTTTTTGTTGGAAAATTAATCATCTTGATTGAAAGGTCGACTTGTTAAAAATGATTTTATTAGTTGAAGATCCAGCCCTTTGGTTGAAAATTCAACTATTTTATTGAAAATTTGTTTTTTAAAAATTTTTTTCAACTGCTAATTTAATTATTCCATTTTTCGTTTGAAAACTGATCGTTCTTAGTTTAAAATTCAACTTTTTTGTAGACAATTCATAATTTTGAGTTAAAAATGCAACTATTTTATTGAAAATTTGTCTTTTATTGAAATGTTTTTTCTCGCTAACACGAAAAATCTTTCTTGGTTAAAATTAATTTCTTTTGGTAGAAATTTAATATTTTTTGGTTTAAAATTAATCTGTTGCGTTGGAGGATTCAACTGTTTTTGATTTTTAAATTAAAGTCTGTTTTGGTTGAAATTTAACATTCACATTTTTCGATGAGAATTCACTTGTTTTGATTAAATTTCACTGTTTTTGTTTTAGAAAACAAATATTTTATGGTTGAAATATCTAATATTACATTTTTAGCTAAGAATTGATCTTTTTTGGTTTAAAGTTCATTTCCTTGTTTGAAAGTTTAATTAATTTGTTGAAAACTTTGTTTTTTGGTTGATTTTTTTTTAAACTGAGAATTTAATTATTCCATTTTTGGTTGCAAATTGATTTTTTTTATTTGAAAATTCAACTAATCGGGTAAAAGATTAACCAAATTGTAAAAAAAATATTTTGTTGGTTGATGGTTCATTTCTTAGGTTGAAAATAAAATTATTTTGTTGAGAATTCGTTTTTCTTGGTTGAAAATTAATATTTTAATAAAAAAATTTTTTTTACTGAAAATGTAACTTTTATACTTTTGGATATAAATTTGTCCTCTTTGCTTGAAAATTCAACTATTTGGTTCAAAATTCCTTTTTTTGTTACAAACTAATATTTTCGGGTACAAAATACAACTTTTATGTAGACAATTCGCCTTTTTGGCTTGAAAATTCAACAATTTGGTAAAAATATGATCTTTCTTTATTAAAAGAGCAATTCGTAAAAAATTAATCTATTTTGGAAAAAGATTCAACTGTTACTGATTAAAAATTCAAATCTTTTTTGGTTGAAATATCAACTATTACATTTTTTGTTAAGAATTCATCTTTTTTGGTTAAATTCAACTGTTTTTTATTTAAAATGAATATTTTTTTATTGAAAATTCTTATTCTCGACTTGAAAATGTATCCGTTTTGTAGAAAATTTGTCTTACAAGCTTAAAAGTTCAACTTTCTTGTTGAAAATTCCTCTTTTTGTGTTTAAATTACATTATTATATTATTTTAGTAGAAACATCATATATTTGGTTGAAAAATAAGTTTTTGGTTAAAAAAATAACTTTTTCGTTGAAAATTCAACTATTTGGTTCAAAATGCAACAATTTTGTATGGAATTTTAATCTGTTTTTTTTAAGAATTCGTCCAATTGGTTGACCATTCAACTGTTTGATTACAAATTCAACTATTTGGTTTAAAATGCAACAATTTTGGACGGAATTTTAATCTTTTTTTTTTTAGAATTCGTCCAATTGGTTGACCATTCAACTGTTTGATTACAAATTAAACTATTTGGTTGAAAATTCATCACTTTTGATCAAAAGTTCAACTATTTGGTTGAAAATATATCTTTTCATGATGAAAATTCAACTACATATTTGGTTTCAAACTCTCCTCTTTAGTTGAAAATATAATTATTTTGTTAAAAATTGTTCAACATTCGTCTTTCTGGAAAGAAAATTCATTCTTTTGGATTGAAAATTCAACTGTTTTCTAACAAAATTCGTCTTATTGGTTTAAAAATTGAACTATTTTGTTGAAAATTCAATTATTTTGTTGAAAATGTAGTTCTTGTCTTGAAAATTTTTCTTTTTGAATAGAAAATTCGTCCTCTTGGATTAAAAATTCATTTATTTTAGTATGCGTGTGAACTTAGCCCCCCACTTTCAAAATTTCGAATTTTTTTTTAGAGTTCTGACATCCTTTTGAATAGTTCTACAGTTCCTGATAACTTTTAAAAATAGTTCCGGCATATAAATACTCTAAAAATGGATTTTTCAAAATTGGGGGCTAAGTTCACGTTCCCCCGCACTTTTCAAAAAATGAATTTTTTTTTAGAGTTCTGGGTAGATTTAGCATAGTTCTGGAGTTCCTG
>CAKNXH010002110.1:9290-28144 GCA_932178445.1 Andricus quercusramuli | reverse complement strand
CAGGAACTCCAGAACTATGCTAAATCTACCCAGAACTCTAAAAAAAATTCATTTTTCGAAAAGTGCGGGGGAACGTGAACTTAGCCCCCAATTTTGAAAAATCCATTTTTAGAGTATTTATATGCCGGAACTATTTCTAAAAGTTATCAGGAACTGTAGAACTATTCAAAAGGATGTCAGAACTCTAAAAAAAAATTCGAAATTTTGAAAGTGGGGGGCCAAGTTCACACGCATTATTTTAGTAGAAAAGTTCTTGATTGAAAATTCAACTGTCTTCCCAAAAATGTCTCCTTTCGGCTTAAAAATTAAACTACTTGGATGATGGTTGAGAAGCATTTTATCGATTGAATATTTAATTATTTTGTTGAAAATTAATTTTCTTAGCTAAAAACTTAACTATTCCATTTTTAGCTAATAATTGATAGTTTTTAGTTTAAAATTGAACTATTTGGTTGAAAATTAATTTTTTTTATTAAAAAATTCATATTCTTGGGTTGGAAATTCAACTCTGTAGTAGAAAATTAATCTTTTTTAGTTGCGAATTCAACTATTTCGTTAAAAATGCAGTACATTTCGACTTGAAATTTTGCTCAAAAGAATTTATTCCCCTATAATTCCCCTATTTTTGTGAAAAACCACCCCATTTCACATGTATATTTAAATTAGTCACTAACCTGTTTCATCACAGTTGCAAGCCACACAATAATTATCTTCAGGTCGTTGGAAGAAATTTTCTCGACATCTTTCGCAGTTGGCACCAGCTCGATTGGCCCTACACTCCAAACAATGGCCACCATGTCCTGTTTGTTTGTATAATTCTTTGTCAAAAAAGCACCGATCCGAATATCCATTACAGTTACAAGCTGAAAGTAAACAATATTAAAAATTATTAAAAGAATAAAAATTAATAAGATTTGTATTAATTAAAGATTATTGAAAATTCGACTCGGGGTAAATTGATTTAAAACCCAGTAAACTTACTGGATACGGAATATTGTATAATTCCATTCCAACGAGAAGAAACACTTAATGTGATGCCGTTGAAAAGTATAAAAAATATCACCACTCCCATTATAAAAGTTGATGTCTGAGCACAAAAATCCTATCGTCAGCACATCAAACACTTCTCGAATATTAAAACACAATCACCTACATGACCAATCCAAAATATGTCTTATTTATTTTGAAATATCTGTATTTTTATAGAGTCTTATTTCGTGAATCGTTGAATGTTTAAGAAACTAAATACAGGGTGGCTGCTTTAATATAAAAAAAAGTTCCCGGTTTTTTCCCTGTTCCCGAAAATTTTTAAAAGTCGATTAAATTAAAAAAATTCGAACTCTTGAGACTAAAAATTGTTTTATTTGAAGTAATAAATATTTAACCATAAATTAAAGCACTCAAAGTGGAACTCTTGAATTTTAAAATTGAGGTTTAACAATTTTTTAATAAACAAATTTTTTATTTGAACACTCAATAATTTACACGTATAAAATTGAAACTATTAACACTTTTCAATTAAATAATTTTAAATTGATTGCAGGTAAACCGCAAAATGAAATTTTTTAAATCATTTTCAATGCTCTAAATGGAAGAATGAATCAATAAATTTGTAAATTTTCAGAATCATACAATTGTAAACATTTTTAAGCTAGGAACATTAAAAATAGAACGATTAATTTTTTTTTAATTAACAGTTAAATTATTTTTATTTTACTTGGTTGCAACTTAATAATTTTCAATTGTCATTCATATATTAAAATTTGTTTTTGTTTTGAAATATTTTGAAGTATTCTCTTAAAATTATTTTTTTTAAAATAACAATTTCCATTTTTCCTAGGAATATCAAGAACATTTTTTTATTGTCTTGAAATCTTTTCAAATCCTCTAATAAATGCAAAATTTTACTTCAATATCTTCAAAAATCTACTCTCTTTTTTTTTAATTTTTTGAAATATTTCAGATTTTTAATTTTTTGGAAATCTTTTCAAAACTTCTAAATATCATTTAAAATCATACGAATTTTTCCTAATTTTATTTAATCCTGCAAAATTAAAACGATTCCTTAAAATCATCCAGATTTTTTTTACAATATTGTAAATCTTTTTAAATATTATCTTAAAATTAATTATTCTAAATAATTTTTTTTTCATTTTCTTAAGAATCCTTTCACAATTCCTAAAAGGCACCTAAATTTTTTATTCGAAATGTGGAAAAATCCACTTTTTATTAAAAATTTTTTGAAATAATTTCAAGTTCTAAAATAATTTTGAATCTTTTCAAAATTTCTAAATACATTTTTAACTTGCTCGAATTTTTTCTAAATTAATAAGTATTTAATTGTTTTCTTATTTCAAAATTTAACAATTTAACATACAAATTAAACATATTCAAAACAGAACAAAGCGATTAAAAATTCAATTTTCAGTTTAAAAGTAAAATAATACTTCCGGGACATTAAGTTTCTGAATACGGGCAAATAAAGTTTAATTTAAAAATATTAGCAATTTCCGAGAAAATAATCTGAGAATTTTGAGACTAAAAGTTCATTAGCTGCTAAAAATCCGAGAAAAATAAGAAAATATATTATTTCCCTTCATTAAATGATAATAACTTCAAGAAATATTATTGCTAAGAGGTTGAAAACATGATTACTGCCTTTAAGTTGTAACTCAATTGTAACTAAATTTTTAAATCAATTTTGCTTGTTTTAATTATTATATCAAAAACGATATTTTGAATTTTTATGCACAATAAACCCATTTTTGCTAAAAAAATTTGGTTGAATAATTCTGTATTACAACCCTTCAATTATTGTTTACTTGTTAATACTTAAAGTACAGTTCCATTTTAAAAATCATGCATTTATTTTTAGAGATGGTTAACTAAAAACATTTTTTATCCAAACTTTTAAATATTAAACGCTTTTGAAGGACGGCTGGCAAATCCCGAAAAACAAAATTCCAGACACTGTAAAATTCCCGAATAATTTAATTCCCGACAGTTTATAATATTATCGAATTTGCAAATTCCTGCATAATAAAATATCCGAACTAGAAAATTCCTGAATTTAAACAATTGAGATTTTTTTATTTAGAAAATTAATTAAATTATTACAATTAAAATTATATTACAATCACGACAAAAATTTGGGAATTTTCCAATTCGGAATTTTTTTATTCGGGAATTTTATTATTCCAAATTTTCTAATTCAGGAATTGTAAAGTGCAGGGAATTTTATTTTTCTGGATTTTTGAGTCGTCCGGTTTTGAATTTATAATTGTTTAAGTCTCCAAAACTGCATTTCAAAATACTTTAAAGTAAAAATGTAGGCAAAAAAAAGAAAATTCTTTAAGTAAACTATTTTAGAATTACGAATTGTAAACTGAATATCAGAAATTTAACAACTGAAAGTAAAATTAAAAAAAAAGTTGAAGTCAAACTCATTTTGAATTTGTACATAATTTCTCAAAAAAGGGAAAAGAAAGAAAATTTTTTCTCATAAAACTGTAGAAAATTCCCGGTCAAAAAATAAATTCACTGTCATTTCCCAATTTCCCGGTCCCGCTGCCACCCTCTAAATATTATAGTTTCTGATAAAAAATTATCCGATTAATAAATATAAAAATGTTTTTTTAATTTTAATTAACTTTTTGGGTCATTTGAACACAATTTCTTCTTTTGAGGAACTCAAGCCGGTCTTTAAATATTTTTTTTTATCTCACAGTTTCTGTTTATAAGTTTAGAATCCCGGTTTATTATTTTATTTATAAATTCCCAGGATGAAAAATTGAATTTCTTTGAATACCAGACAGGTGAAAGATCGCGAAGTCGAGACTGGTAACCGGGCAGTCGGGCACTGAGTCTGAGGACACTGGTCTGAGGTCTCGTAAAGTAGTATTAAACTTCTTGGTGCTGGGGAACAATCCCCCCTTTAAGCCTTTAAAAGAGGCGATCATCGTAGAAGGTAAAGCTGGTTAGGTAATGCGAATGTGAACCAGACGATACAGGTCTTTACAGGGTGTACAGAATGATAAGTTCAAGATACAAAAGCCTCATATAACGTGACATTATTTTTTACCTTTTCACCCCCCCCCCCCCCGGCCGTTACGTAAAATTTTTTGTAATATATTTAAAAACATGATAAAAGTTTTATAAATAAAAAAAAGGTTTTTATAAAAGATGAAGTATTATCTAGAAATAAATAAAACAATATTTTGAAGTAACACTGAATGCTTTTTCAATATTTTTTTGAGTCATACAATTATTAAAGTTACCTAATGTCAGTTCTAATTGAAATTCACCGAGTTGATAGTTTTTTCAATACCATAAAGAAAACAAAATAATATCAATAATAATATAACATACAAATTTCGAATAACTATTTTTTGTTACAAGTTTTTGAATACTTAAATTCGAATTGAAATTAAATTCTGAGATTTGAGAACATTAAATATGTATTATCAGTTTGTTTTTCAATATAAATATAATTTTTATAAGATTTTTTAAAAAATTAAAAAAAGATTTTTGAATATTTTAGATGTGTGAAAAAAAATCTAGAAGATTTTAAAGAAATTTATTTTATTTTATATGATTTTACAAAGTATTAAGAAAAATTTGACTCTTTTTAAAAGATATTTAGGACTTTTAGAAGTTTGGAAGAAGTCAAGAAATATTTGATAAATTTTCGGAAATGTTTCCAAATTTTCAATTATTTCTAATCTATTTAAAACGTCTTGAATTCCTAAAAATATTTTTAACTGACTCAAATTTTTCTTAAACTTTAGAAAAATCATTAAAAATGTAAAAAATTGCCTTATAATCTTCTAAAATTTTCCAGGAATTTTAATAAAATTTGTTTATTCCTTTGCGGAAACTTTCGAAATTATTTTAAAGCTTCTAAAGTTTATTTTTGAAATCTTTACAAATCTTTTAAAGTTTAAAATTCTTTTTGAATCTCTTCAATTCTACTAAATATTTCTTGAATTGACTCGATTCTTTTTTGATTTTTTAGTATTACCAAACGGAAACATTTTGTTTTAAAATCTTCTACACTTTTTTTTCGAAATTTTAGGAAATCGTTTGATATGTTCAAAAACCTTTTCCAATTTTCTCTTAAAGTACATTTTTCAAAATAAAAGATCATTAAAAACTTTCACTCGAATATTAAGAAAATTCTTTTTCTAATCTTGTCAGACCTTCTAAACCTTCTAATCGTTACAAATTATTCGAATTTTTTCTGATTTCTTTTTTAATTCTGCAAAATTTAAAAAATTGCCTTAAAATCTTTCAGATTCTTCTTCGAAATTTTTTTTAATCTTATAAGATGTTATGAAATCTTTAAAAATAATCTCTTAAAATTAATTTTTCGAAATAAAAAATTATTAAATTAAATTTTTTATATAAATTAAATTATCAAAAAAAATTATTTGAATTTTTCCTAAAAAACCTAAATTTTCTTTTTCATTTTCGAGAAACCTTACAAAATTCTTAAATTTTTTGTACAAGTATCAAGTATTTTTTAATCGTTTCGAAACTTCTGAATATCTCTTAAACTTAATCAGATTTTTTTTGTAAATTATATAATATGTCAAAATTGTAAAATTTTGCTTTAACATCCTTTACACTCTTTTTAAGAATTTTAAGAAATAATTTTTAATGTTTTTAATATTTTTCAGTTTTCTCTTAGAATTAGTTACAAAATACACCCCCCCCCCCTCCACACACACACACACAAATTATAAGATCCATTGTTGTAAAAAAAATTTTACATTTTTATTATTTTTAAGGATAAATTACAACAGGGTAAATGAAAATCAGACTAAGGGGTAAGTGTGCTGATTAAAGAAGTGGACGATTAAAAATTGAAAGTCCAAAGATAATTGTGACAACATTTTTAACAAGAATCTTCTCAAATATTTGAAATAACATTAATCAAAGTGTAACGTGAAAGATTCTACTTGGTTGAAAGTTGAACTACTTTGTTAGGAATTAATTTTTTTATTTGAAGATTCATCTCTTTCGTTGAAAACTTAACTATTCCATTTTTATGAAATTAATCTTCTTGGTTAAAAACTCTTCTTTTAGGTTGAATTCTTTTGTTGAAAATTCATTTTTTGTTTGTTAAAGATTCATCATTACTGTATTAAAAAATAGCTTCGTTATCTGAAGAGATGTCAGGTTAAAGATTCATTTTTTTTATAGAAGGTTCCTTTTTTTGGTACAAAATTAATATTTTTGGTGGAAAATTGTTTTTTTCTTAAATTCACTAGGGAAGGTTGGAAGTTGAACTGCTTTAGCAAAAATTCATTCTTTTTGTTATTGATGTATCATTTTATTTAAAAATTCATATGCTTGGTTAAAAATTTAAATATTTTGTTTAAAATTAACTTTTTTTTAAATCAATTTTTTTATTTAAAAATCCAACTTTTTGGTCGAAAATTAATCTTTTTGTTGAAAATTCATCAGTTTGGTTAAAAATTTAACTATTTCTTTTAAAATTTATTTTATTTAAATGAAAATTCATTTTTTTCACTGAAAATGTAACTGTACCATTTTTGTTTGAAAATTGATTTCTTTGGTGGAATATTCGTTTTTTTGTCGTTGAAAATTTATTTTTCTTACTGAAAATGTAACTACTTTAGTTTTAATTGAACAATTATCTTTTTTAGTTAAAAATTCATTTATTATTTTGAAAACTCTTCTTTTTTTAGTTGAAAATTCAATTATTTTAGTAGAAAATTCACATTTTTGGGTTCAAAATTCAACTAGTTAGTTGAAAGTTGAACTACTTTATCAAAACTTCATTCTTTCGGTTGAAGATTCATCTCTTTAGTTGAAAATTGATCTCTTTGGTTAAAAATTTAATTATTTTGTTGAAAATTCGTTTTTATTGTTCAAAATTAATTTTTTAACGATTCCATTTTTTGTTGAAGAATTAATTTACTTTTGTTGAGGATTTAACTATTTTGTTAAAAATTCGCCCTTTTGGTAGAATTCAACTGATTTCTATTTGAAATTAAAATCTTTTTTGGTTCAAAATTCAAATACTTATTTGAAAGTGGAACTACTTCTTTTTAAATTTATTCTTTCGGTTGATGATTCATCACTTTAGTTGAAAATTGATCTCTTTGATTTAAAAGTTAACTATTTTGTAGAAAATTTGTTATCTTCTGGACTGGGAATTGTTTTAACTGAAAATTTAGAATTTTGAAGAACAGGCTCTTTTTATTCTGACAATTTTATTTAATAACTCCTTTTTTTAGATGCTAAAAACTTCAAAATTGTGGATTTATAACCAAATCTGATCATTATTTTGCAAGAAATAATTTATTTATCGATCTAAAAAAATATAACAATTTTTTTAATTAATCACTCTATAATAAAAAGTTATAGAAAAAATGAGTGAATATTAATAAAATGAAATCAATTATTTAATAAATCTAATAGAAGACAAAATAGTTTAGAGCACCGAGTAGACTCGTAAGAAAAGTAGCTTTGAAATTCAGGTTTCTCAGGTATCTCTACTTGCATCTCAGGGCACTGACACTTATAAAAAAATTCATTTTTTTAAACAAGTGAACGAATTCAAAAATATTTTTTGCGCAAATGATAATATTTATATTGGTTTTAAAAATAAATTTGAATTCAATAAAAAATATTTTTGAGGCGATTTATTTTAAGAAAATGGAACTTGATTTTGGACATTTTTATGTTGAAAAAAAAATTTTATTTAATTTTTGAAATAATGGATGTCCGAATTTAATCGACACCGTGTAGAAACCCGGCCACCACACGAGGAAGAAAAGGACATGTATGCAAGATACGTAGAGTCGGCTTCGCCAAAGAAATCTGTCGGGCACAAAAGGAAGGAATTTTATTGTTTTATTTTCTTTAGTCACTGCTCGTGCTTGAAACTTATGCCAACCAAAAAAGTAGGTTCAATTAACATCGAGGCCTTAAAGAAGTTGAAAAGTCTACTATTATATTTTTGGTTCGGAATTCATCTTGTTTGATTAAAAATGTTGGTATTGAGTTGAACATTTTATTATTTTGTTACAAATAAAACTATTTTCTTAAAAAAAAAACATCTTTTTCACTCAGAAATTCAGCTAAAACTACTTTGTTGAAAATTCATTTTTTTAGGTTCTAGATTCATCTCCTTGGTTGAGAATTTAACTATTCCTTTTTTTAGAAAATTAATCTTCCAGGTTAAAAATTCATATTTCGAGTTGAACTCTTTTGTTGAAAAATCATTTTTTTAAGATTCATCATTTCAATTGAAAATTCATCTCTTTTGTTGACAATTCGTTTTTTGTGGTTGAGAATTAATTTTTTTTAAACTAAAAATATAACTATTCCATTTTTTTGTTGGTAAAAACTTGATATCTTTATTGACAATTGATCTTTTCTAGTTGAAAATTCATGTACATTATTAAGAATACGTCTTTTTTGTGCATATTTTTGAGTCTAAAAAAATCAGTTTTGGTTCAGGAGTCCAGAATTCGGTAAAAAATGAAATTAACCGATTGAAAAAATTAACTTTTTTGCTCAAAATTCATATTTCCGGTTAAAATTAAAATATTTAGTTAAACATTGACCTATTTTTATTAAAATTTAATTTTTTTGTGAGAAATTAACCTTTTTGTCAAAAAATCGTATTTTTGGGTTGGAAATTCAACCGTTTTGTAGATAATTCGTCCTTTTGGATTTAAAATTCAACCACTTTGTTCAAAATTCGTGTTTTTTAGTTAAAAATTAATATTTTGCTGAAAAATTCTTTTTTTTTAGAATTTTTAACTATTTGATTAAAAAATGCATCTTTTTTAGTTGAAAATTCAACCGTTTTGTAGATAATTCGTCCTTTGGGCTTTGAAATTCAACCATTTCGTTGAAAATTTTTGTTTTTGGCAGAAAATTAATCTTTTTGCTGGAAAATTAATGTTTTTTAGTTGAAATGCAACCGCTTTGTATATAATTCGTCCTTATAGCTTTAAAATTCAACCAGGTTGTTAAAAATTAATGCATTTTGTTGAAAATGCGTATTTTTTGGTAGAAAATTTATCTTCTTGCCTTAAAATTCATATTTTCGGTTGAAAATGTAACTGTTTGCTTAATAATTTCTATTTTTAAGTTGAAAATTAAATCGTTTTGTAGATAATTCGTCCTTATGGCTTTGAAATTCAACCATTTTGATGAAAATTAATGTATTTTGTGGAAAATTCGTGTTTTTTGGTAGAAAATTAATCTTCTTGTTGGGAAATTCATCTTTTTGGTTGCAAATTTAAAAGATTTACAAATATTACACATGATTTTAAAGGAATTTAGCGGATTTTAAGAAATATAAAGGGGTTTCAATGACTTCACCGGATTTCTAAGGATTTAAAACATTTAAAAGCTTTCCAGTGGTTTTAAAGTATTTTAACAGATTTCGGGGGGTTTTAAGGTATTTCAAAGAATTACATTTTTTTACTGCATTTAACCAGATTTCAAAGGGTTTCAAGAGTTACCGAAGGATGTCGACAAATTTTGAGGGATTTTAAGGAATCAAGAGCGATTTTCGCAGATTTCAAAGGCTTTTAAAAGATTTTGAGGTATTTTAAGAGATTTCCTAAGATTTCAAAAAATTTCAGAGGATTTCCAAAGATTTTAAAATATTTCAAAGGATTTTTGTGGATTTGAATCAGTTACAATTTTTACTAACTTTAAATGATGACAGAATTCTAGCTATGAATCAATTACACTTTTTAATAATGAATCAGTAAAACTGACTAATTCATAAATAAAAATAACTGATTTCGAGAAATTCCAATGGATTTTAAAATATTGAAAGGGATTTCAAGAGATCTCATACGATTTTTGAATATTTCACGAAATTTCAAGATTTTAACAGTTCGCTTTTTCCAAATTTCAAGGGATTTCCACGGATTTTAACTGATTATAAGGTATTTTAAGAGGTTTCAAAGCAATTTTAATAGCTTTTAAATGATTTGAATAGATATTAATATATTGTAAGTAATTCCAAAAAATTCTGAAACATTTTAATGAATTTTGATGACATTTCAAAGATTTTAGGAGATCTCGTCAGATTTAGAAATGATTTGCCGAATTTCAACATTTTAACCGATTTCTAGAGATTTTAAGGGAATTTCCGCGGATTTTAAATGATTCTATGTCATTTTTATGGGATTTTGAAGATTTTAAGTGATTTCTAACGATTTTCAGAAGTTTTAAAGGGGTTTAAGGGATTTTAAGAGATTTCGAAATAAGTCACGGGATTTCAAAGAATTGTAAAGAATTTCATGTGATAACAAAGTATTTTTGGGAATTTTGAAGGATAACAGAGGATTTTAATGGCATTTCAAAGATTTGATGGGATTATAAGAGAATTCAACAAATTCGGAAATTCGAAGGATTTCTGAATATTATGAAGGATTTTAAGGGATTTCAAGGAATTTTAATGTCTTTTAAAATATTTTAATACATTGTAATGGATTCCGAGAAATTCTGCAAGATTTCAATGAATTATAAGGAGATTTCAAAGCTTTGAAGAGATCTCGTAAGATTTCGAAATAATTCGAGGAATTTCAAAGATTTTAACTGATTTTTAGAGATTTTAAAGGATTCTAGCGGATTTTCATAGGATTTTGAAGATTTCAAGCGATTGCAAGGATTTTTACATTTCAAGTGATTTTAATAAATTTCAAAAAAAAGTCACGGATCTCAAAGAATTTTTAAGGATTTCATGAGATACCGCAGTATTTTAACAAATTTTGAAGGATAATAGGGGATTTTAATGGGATTTTGAAGATTTGAAGGGGTTTCAAAATATTTTCAATTTCACGGGGTTTCAAAGGATTTTAAGAGATTTCAAAAGATTCCAAAGTATATCCACGGATTTTATAGGATTTCCTAAGATTTTAAAAGATTTAACGGAATTCCGAATGATTTTCCAATATTTTAAAGGACTTTAAAGGATTTCAATAAACTTGAATAATTTTTGAAATATTTAAATGGATTTTAATTGAATTAATGGATTTTAATACATAAATCATAAGGGATTTCAAGAGATTTGAAAAAATTACTAGGGATTTGAAGGATTTCAGTAAATTTTAAAAATATTTAAAATATTTCAAGAGATCTCGTAAGATATCGAAATATTTTACGATATTTCAATGATTTTAACCGATTTTTAGAGATTTTAAAGGATTCTAGCAGATTTTTATAGGATTTTGAAGATTTCAAGCGATTGCAAGGATTTTTACATTTTAAGGGATTTTAATAAATTAAAAAAAAAAGTCACGGATCTCAAAGAATTTTTAAGGATTTTATGAGAGATATCGCACTATTTTAACGAATTTTGAAGGATAACAGGGGTTTTTAATGGGATTTTGAAGATTTTAAGGGATTTCAAAATATTTTTAGAGATTTCACGGGGTTTCAAAGGATTTTAAGAGATTTCAAAAGATTCCAAAGTATTACCGCGGATTTTATAGGATTTCCTAAAATTTTAAAAGATTTAACGGAATTTCGAATGATGTTCCAATATTTTAAAGGACTTTAAAGGATTTCAATAAATTTGAATAATTTTCAAAAGATTTTATTGGATTTTAATGAAACTAATGGATTTCAATACATAAATCATAAGGGATTTCAAGAGATTTGAAAAAATTCTTACGGATTTGAAGGATTTCAGTAAATTTTAAAAATATTTAAAATATTTCAAGAGATCTCGTGAGATATCGAAATATTTTACGATATTTCAAGGATTTTAAACGATTTTTAGAGATTTAAAGGGATTTCCACGGATTTTACAGGTATATAAGGGATTTCAATAAAAGTCACGGGGTAAGTATTTTCACACATTTTAAAACGTATCAAGAGATTTTAATGGGATTTCTAGGATTTCAAGGGATTTGAAAGGATTTGAAATATCTCAAAGGATTTCAATAGATTTAATGGGGTTTCGATGATTTCACGTGATTTCAATGGATTTCCGAATATTCTGAAGGATTCTAAGAGATTTAGAGTAATTTTAATAGCTAAAATATTTTAATGGATTTTAATATATTTTAACATTTTAAGTTTCACGGAGTTTCAAAGATTTAAACCGATTTTTAGAAATTTTAAGAGATTTCTATGGATTTTAAAGCAATAAATAAAGGATTTCCTGTGATACCAAAGTATTTTCGTGAATTTTGAAGGGTATCAGGGGATTTTAAGGAATTTCGAGCTATTTTCATGAAACTTAGCAGATTTTAATCGATTTTAATATACCGTAATGAATTTCAAGAAATTCCTAAAGACATCCATGAATTTTAAAGATTTCAATTAATTTTAATGAGATTTCAAAGATTTGAAGGGATCTCTTAAGATATCGAATTATTTCGCGGAATTGCAAAGATTTTAACCCATTTTTAGAGATTTTAAGGGATTTCCACGGATTTCAAAGGATTATGAGGGATTTGGAAGATTTCAAGCAGTTTCGAGGATTTAAAGAATTTTTAACTATTTAAACGTTTTTAAGGAACTTCAAGAGATTAAGAACAATATCCATGGAAATAAAAGGATTTCAAAGAAATTTCACATGATTTGAAAAATTTTAAAGGAATTTATCAAATTTTCAAATTAATCCACAGGACTTCAAAGAAATTCAAAGATTTCAAGAATTATAAGTATAATAATAAGTATAAATATTATATAATAAAACAAAAAATGATATAATGTGTATAATATTACATAAAGTAATTTCAACATCAATAACAGGTGTTAATTAACATATTTTTAAAATATCTATCTAATTTAATTTTTTTTATAATATTGCTGATACATTAAATCATTCTTGAAATCTGGTGCACCAGTGAATTCTTTTGAAAATTTTATAAATACCTTACAATTTTAATTAAATCATGTAAAATTTTGTTGAAATCATTTACATTCTATGAATAACGTGCATACCTAATGTCTTAAAATCCCTTTAAAACGATTAAGCTCACTGTAAATCCCTTAAAATAATTTAAAATTCGTTCAAATCCCTTAAAATCTCTAAGAATCGGTTAAAACCCTAGAAATGCCGTGAAATATTTAGAAATCTTACGAGATTCCTTAAAATATTTCAAATCCGTGGAAATTTTTTTAAATCTCCCCCTCCTCCCATCATTGAAAAAGCCTTAGGTAATAAATGAACACGCCCTAAATAATAAATAATTATTTTTTAAAAATTAAAAATAAATAATTTTAGAAATATCGCGAGACTTGGTATTCTGTCCAAAAATAAAAACGAAGGTAAAAGTGAAACAGCAAGGAGGGTCTGGGTTTCCTTTCCATTAATATATGGATAATTACAACTGATTTTTACATTTCGAACGAAGAAAAATATTTTAAAAAGTGAATATTTTTCTTCAAGATTTATAAAAAGCGAAGTGTAAAAGCAATTCTGAATTAGAAAAAAAAACTATTGTTATTTTTATTGTCGTGTAAAAATTAAATGTATAACTCTCAAGATCTAAAGATAGAAATTTGTGCAGGAAATTCAAGGGAGGACAAAAAAAACTAAATGATTGTTTTTACTCACGTTTACACTCATGAGCATCTGTGGTCGTGGCACGTCCCCAAGGAGCGTCGTTGTAAAATGGTAAACATTCATTACAGTCTGGACCAGTCGTGTAGTGCTCACAGCTGAAAAAATAAAAATTAAATGTCTTTTCAGTGTTAATCTTAAAAAAATAATCAATTTTGTGACTTTGGATAGAATACAATTACTTAAAAGGTTATAGATTTTAGTTAAATTACGAGGGAAACCGACAGTCGGATAATTAAACAATTATAAATGTGATAAATAGAAAATATTTTAAGGCTTCGAACTCAGTTCAGAGATCAAAAATAGTGTAAAAATAGTGTCATACAATTTTTCAAGTATTAAACTTACATGTATGTAGTTCGAATTTAAAAGTGTATCAAAAATGAACTTCAAAGTTCATCTAGAATGTTATTTTAGTCTATAAATAATTCTCGTTTTTCTACATAATGCAAAATTAATTAATAGAATCTAATCAAAAAATCGAACTATTTTTGGTTAAGAATTTATCTTTTTTAGTTACAAATTTTATTATTAATTTGGTTGAGAATGTAATTATTTTGTTGAGAATTCAACAAATTTTTAAAAAAGTCATACTTCTTGGTTGAAAATTCGGTTTTTGCTTTGAAAATTCAACTTTTTTAAATTTTGAACTAAAATCTTTTTTATTGAAATATCAACTATTACATGTTTTAATTGAAACTTCATCTTTTTAGGTTGAAAATTCAACTCCTTGGTCGAAAATTGAACTATTTTCTTAAAAGTTAATTGTTTTTGGATGAAAATTCATAATTTTAGTTAATAATTCATTTTTTTGTTAAAAATTAATTTTTTTAACTGAAAATTTAATTAATTTGTTGGAAATTCATCTGATTGAATGAAAATTAATTTTGTGTTGTTGAAAATTCATATTCTCGAGTTGAAAATTCGACTGTTTTGTGGAAAATTCATCTTTTTGGCTTTAAAATTCAACAATTTGGAAGAAAATTTAATTATTTGATGGACAATTTATTTCTTTTGTTAAAAATTCGTCTTTTTAGTAGAAAATCAATTTCTTCAGTTAAAAATGCAACTGGTTTGTTAAAATTTTATCTGTTTTTGCGTAGGATTCAAGTATTTTGTTGAAAATTCCTTTTTATTGGTAAAATGCAATTGTTTTTTATTCTGAATTTAAATATTTTTTATTGAAATATCAACTATTAATGTTTCATTGAAAATTCAACTCCTTGGTCAAAAGTTGAACTGCTTTCTTATAATTTAATTTTTTGGTTGAAAATTCATCATTTTAGTTGAAAACCAGTTTTTTTTTCTTGCTGAAAATTCGTATTTTCGTCTTGAAAATATGATATGGCCTTTTTGACTTGAAAATTCAACAATTTGGTAGAAAATCCTAATATTCAGTACAAAATTAAACAGTTTTGTAGAAAATTTGTTTGCTTTCTTGAAAGTTAATTTTCTTGAGGGAAAATTTAACTAAACCATTTTTTAATTAAAATTGATCCTATTGATTGAAAAATTTAACTACTTAGTTAAAAATGTTTATATAAGAATACGGTAAACAAATTAATCAACTATTTCGTAGAAGACTCATCTTTTTTTTACTATTCAAATTGTAGCGGGTAGTTTTCAAAATATTCTTTAGTACGGCAGGATTAATATTGAAATAGAATCTTTTGAATTCTAAAAAATTCAAAAGAATTGGATGATATTTATAATATTTCCTGGTGAATTTTAACCAATTCAGGAGAAATTCAAAAACAAACCATGAGCTAATTAAAAATCGAATGAATTGAGAAGAATTTGAGGGAAATTAAGAGGACTCGATGAAATTCATAAAAATTCAAGGCTAAATTTAAGAAAATCTATAATATTCCACTGATTTTAGTAAAATTGGGAGTGAATTTAGAAGAGTTAAAGGAAATTCAAAATAATTTTATCAAATGCCTAAGAATTCCAGGTAAGTTTAAAAGACTTCAGGGTGAATTAAAAAAAAACTAAATAAAAATTTATTAATCCAATTTAATTAAGCAGAATTGAGTGAATGTAGAATTAATTAACAAAAAAGCTAAATACAAATAATTCAGGGTAAATTCTAAATCAATTCAAACGATTTGAAAAACAATTTATAATCTCAAAATATTCCACTGCTTTCAGTAAAACTGGAATGAATTTAGAAGAATTCATGGGAATTCAAGAGACTAATTGAAATTCATAGGAATTTGAAAGAATATAATTAAACCAAACTTTTTATATAAAAAAATCTCCACCAAAATGAGTACAATGGGAGTGAATAGAATTTAGGGCAAATTCAACCAAATTTAAGTGAATATAATTAATTCGGTAATAAAAAAAATTTCAATGAAAACAAAAACATTGAATTTAATAAAATTCTAGTGTATTTAGAGAAATTTAAGGGAAGTGAAAAGAATTCGATGGAATTCATAACATTTCTAGGCAAAGTTTTAGAAAATGCAAGTGTAAATAAATTAAAATAAAGAGATCAAAAATATTTTTGAAATTAATTGAATTCATTAAATTTGGAATAAATTGAGAGAAATTCAAGAGATTCCAAAAGAATTTGATAAAATATCTAAGAATTAAAAGTGAGTTTAAAAGACGAATTTAGAATAATTTGGGTGATTAGAAAAAATAAGGATAAATGAATTAGAATTGAGGCTGAATTTAACAAGAATTCAAATGAGATGAAATTTTTTTTAAAATCCAAAATATTCTGCTGATTTCGTTAAAATTAGAATGAATTCAAGAGACTTTGACGAAATTTATACGAATTTGAAAGAATAAAAATTTTAAAAAAATTTAATGAAAAGTCTCCATTGAACTGAGTGAATTGGGAGTGAACAGAATTCAGGGCGAATTCAACAGAATTTAAGTGAATTGAAAAAAAATTTAACCAACGATTAAATAAAATTCTAATATATTTAGAGCAATTTACGGGAAGTGAGAAGAATTCGATAGTATTCATAAAAATTCAAGGTGAATTTTTAGATGGAATTTGGAATTGATGGAGATTTAAAAGATTTCAGCGAGATTAAAAAAAATCAAGAGAATTCGAAAGAATTCAAAACGATTTAAAAGAATTTAGGATAAATTATTAAGAATTCAGGGTGAATTCCAAATGAATTTAAATGATTTAAAAACATATCTTTTAAATAAAAAAATCTTCATAGAACTAAGTAAAATTGAAGTGAGGCGAATTCAGCAGAATTCAAATGAATTGAAAAAAATAAACCAACGAATTTAATAAAATTCTAGTGTACTTAGAGAAATTTGAGGAAAGTAAGAAGGATTCGATGAAATTTATAAACATTCCTGGTAAATTTCTAGAAAATACAATTGAAAAAAATTTTTTAAATTCCTTGAATTCATTAAATTTGGATTGAATTGAGGAAAATTCAAGGGAATTCAAAAGAATGTGATGAAATGCCTAAGAATAGTGAATTAAAAAAAAATTACAAAAAAAATTGAACGAATTTAGCAGAATTGAGTAAATTGAGAAGAACTCAAGTGAATTAAAAAAAATCAGGGAAAATAAAAAAAAAATCAAGAGAATTTTAGAGAGCTCCAAAGACTTAAAAACAATTCAGGAAAAATTAGTAAGAATTTATTGTAAATTCCACAATTATCTAAAATTAATTTTCCAACAAAATTTGAATTCAAAATATTCCATTGATTGAATTCAAAAGAATTCAATGAAAATCATAAGAAATCAAGATAAATTAAAAATAACTCAAGTGAATGGAACAAAATTTTAATCCAACAACATTTCATTGGATTCAGAGAGAGGGAATATAATTAGTGAATAAAGAATATGTTAAAATCCATAAGAATTCAATGTAATTTCAAGGACTTCAGGGTGAATTCTAAAGAAATCAAAAGAATTTAAAAAAATTAAATATAACTCAGAAAAGCTTGGGTTCTCTGTTTTAATTTGTTGAAAAAAGTTATTAAAGTTACCTTTTTATTTTGAAAAGTTACTATAGTGTCTTTATCTCAAAAAAGTGACCAGAAAGTGATTTCTGATTTAAATGACTTATGACAGCCCTGAATACAGATAAAGACAAACGTTATTTTTTTTAGTACATATTTATAATATTATATTATATTACAATAGAGCAACAAAAAAATTAACGATACTACCTTTTTTTGCAAAAATAATTAAGAAAAAGTTTCATTTTGAAACGGTAGCTCGTTCCTTTCAAAAACAAACTTACCGATCACTACCGTCTAACTTGAATTAAATCTAAGATTTTAAATTAAAAAATGGAAATAATTTTGAATAATAATTTTCGGATTAGAAAAAATGACTAACCGACAGACTCTTCTTGTCCTTCCATCAACACTGGTGCTGTTAACACATTCACCCGCGTGTCCATTGCAAGCACAACGAGCACCCACAGCAACATCAGCAATTGCATAATAATAAGATTTCAATACTTGATCATCTCCGAAAACCTCATCTCCAAAGGTGTTGAGTCTGTGTAAAGTGATCCTCAAGTCTGTGGCTTGAACCCAATCCTAGAAAAGAAATTATCAAAATTATCAATACAAATTTGGAAATATAATTTAGGAAACGTCCATTAATTACGTAAGGCTGATTTTTGAAATTTTAGACACCCCCCTTTTTTTGAGGATTTGTAAGAATTCTATGCCCCATCCCATCCCTATTACATAAGATTTTATATCTTCTACTCAATCTATGAAAAAGATATTAATTATTTTCATCGTAAACAATATTTCAAGAGATTTTAAAAGACTTGAAAGATTTTCAGTTAAATGAAAGTATTTGAACAGATTTCAAGGGTTTTTACGGTATTTTAAAGCACTACGAAGTATTTTAAAGAATTACACAATTGCTGCGGTATTTAACAAGATTTCCAAGTATTTTGAGAGATTTCATGACATTTTAAAATATTTTAAGGGATTACAAAATTTTAGGGTAGGATTTAAAATAATTTTTAAACATTGCAAGAGTTTCGAAATTTTTCAAGGGATTGTACAATATTTTAAGGGACCGTACTTAAATTACGTAACAGCTCAAGGGGGGCGGGGGGGTCAAGACATTTTGTTACGATTTGTTACGGCAGGGGGGAGGGTGTCCTTCACTCATGTACGTAATTTTTGCAAGTTCGAAAAAACTTTTCCCTGAAAATTATCTTCTTAGTTATACATTTTATAATTTTGTTGCAAATTTAACAATTTTCTTAAAAAGACATCATTTTTTTATGGAAATTCAACTGTTTTGTTGAAAATTCATCTT
>CAKNXH010002109.1:132109-156444 GCA_932178445.1 Andricus quercusramuli | reverse complement strand
GTAGTTCCAGAAAATCTGGCACTTCTCGTTTCGGACAATTGACTCTACATTATATATATGTGAGACGTGGCCATAGGTGTATTTTACCGCGGTTCTACTGGGGGCCATTGACATTTTTTCAAGATGGCAGTTGCTCTTAGTGGTACCCTGCGGTGGTTGTTTAACTTTGTTTTTAATTATATATATATATATATATATATATAAGTATTTTATAATTATCTGTAAGTTTGCAAAATATACATACATTAATTTCAGATTTAACTATACTATTATATTCATTTTTTATTCCATTAAATTCAAAAATATTTAATAAATCAACAATTTATTCAATAATAATATTTTCAATTGTTGCAGATGGATTTTTAATTGAATTTATATACTGTATTGGATTTGCTATTAATAATAAAATAATTCCTAATGATAATTTAATAATTATATTTTAGTATCAAAATTTTCAATTGATATATTCATTATTATTTATAAAAATAATTTATTCAATGTAATTTTATTTTTAAATACAAACTTGTTCGAAATATTATCAATTTTAAATTTAAGTTTCAATTTTATTCTTATCTGTACATTACGCATCACATATTAATAATGCAATTAGTGGAGTTATCCACATTATAATGATGTTAATTATGGATGGTTGATACGACCCTATCATATAAACGGAGCTTTTTTTTCATTTGTATATTTATTCACATCGGTCGAGGAATTTATTGCATTCATTTGTGATTTTAATAATAACACAGGGCCACAGAATGAAATCAAAAAGTACTCCTACCCAAAGAATTGGGCTATACGTTTTCGGGTGCGCTGATAACGAATGCGTGGCCCCGAAAACGTATTTTGTAATGATCATCACCTCGATATTAGCAAACCAAGACAAGCTACAAGGTTCAGAAGTTCCAAAGTATGCATTTGACCTTCATGTGACTTCTAGAGGTCACCGGGACCAGTGGGTGAAAATATATCCGAAAGCAAAATTTCCCGATCTTTCAGAATAAGGTCAAAAAGATTATATCTCTCGAATTATGATATCTCTCGAATTATATTAAATTTATATAAAATTCCGTTTCATTCATATTTTACTGAATTATTATGTTTTTTTAAAACTTGTTCTCGAGTGAACCCGGTTTTTCATTACAGCCACAGACTAAGTGAAGTGACTGATGATAAGAGGATGTTATAAGTTAATTTAATACGATGTCCGAAATCATCTAGGATGATGTTGTTGGTAAAAAATTAGGAGCATAGTGTAGTTTGGAGGTCGTGTTTTACCACTGTTATCCATACACAACGGCCGCAAGCGTTGGAGGTAACAACAGTCGCCTCTGGATGCTTTCACAGAGCTACAATCTGCCACTCCAAAGGTTTTTAGTCACTTGCTTCCTGATGGTCTAGAAAATTTCTCACAATGCGACTGGTGATCAATAAAACTGCCTTCTGAGCTGCTGCCAGTACCCTACTGACTCCTAAATGTTAAAAATGTTCAGTGCATTTTGCATGCACATTTCCTGTAGTCGAAATCACAACAGGATGAATGGATGCATGTTTCACATTCGTCCATATTGTCTTTACTTTATGTCTTAGCTCGCTATACTTATGGATGTTGGTTCTATATGTTGCCTGCAAATTTCGGGTCAGTGGACAAGCAATGTCAATGATGTAGACTCTTCCACCTTTTTTTCTCGCATCACGATGTCCGGTTGATTGGCTCGGATTTAATGATGCGTCTGGGTAGTAACATCCCAATATAAAATGTAGTCTTCGTTTTCTAAAACGGGCATTGGAAAGTATCTATAGAAAGGCACCATTCTGTTAAGAGTCCTAGGTTCAGAGCAAGTTGTTGATGTATATTGCCGGCACATCATTATGTCTGTGTGTATATTCTCTTTGAGCCATTACGCGACAACCATCAATAATGTGCTCAATGGATTCGCTGGTATCTCCACATAATCGACACCGGTCAACCACGCCTTGATGTAACACGTGTTTGCGATAGTTTCTGGTGCTGACAACCCTGCTCTGAATCGCAATGACGAATCCTTCTGTTTCAGCATACAGGACGCCCTTTCTCAATCAAATATTGGATGCCTCACTATCCACTCTATATTGATCTAACGTTTTGAGGTGCTCGCCGTGGATGGCTTTCTGTCTCCATTGCGTTTCTAATTCCTCTATGATTTCTGCCCTGATATTCAAGGCCTCCTTTAAGGACAAATTTAACGGCGTGTAGTGAAGGCCCGCTTTACAGATCTTATTGTAAAGCATAACATCTCGCTTGCTGTTAAAATAGTCTCGCAACTGTATAACTTGTGACTCACACAGTTTTCTGATTCGATTTCGTGGTAGAACTATCCTTTCAATCGCCGATTTACTGTGGTGCATTCGGTGCTTCGTCATTTCTACGCAGATAATTCTGTTTAATCGTTTGAGGTCGGTGTTCGACCACTTGATGAGCCCAAAGGAGTACGCGAGGACAGGGATGGCATAGGTGTTGATTGCCCTGATCTTGTTTGCCGAGCCAAGAGAACTCTTCAAAACTAATCTGAGTCTTGTAGTGAAGGCAGTCGTTAGACTTGTCTTAACTATCGTATACTGAATACCCTTAGATTCTAGAATACCCAGGTATTTATATGACTCGCCCTCAGCCATTGCCTCGATGTCATTCTCGAAGTCGTTCTCTAGCTCTTCGGTCCCTAATTTTCCTCTGGTTAAATGCACTGTTCTGCATTTATCGAGTCCGAACTTCATATGGATATGATTGGAAAACTGCTTTGTAACTTCGATCACTTGCTGCAGTTTCTGGTCCGAACCAGCTTATAGCTTCAGGTCATCTATGTATAGAAGATGGGTCACTTGATGACCATCTTCGTTATCATGTTTTCGGAACCCATGAGACATGCTATTTAGTGTTTTGTTTAGTGGGTTCAACGCTAAACAAAACCATAATGCACTGAAGAAGTCTTATTGGAATATACCCGTCGTAATGCGTATAACCGTCGTAATGCAATTAGTTATGTGGTACGGAAGGAAACGCTTGCTTGTACTCAATGTATGCCATGTGCAAGTTTCTTTGATATTTACGAGCTTGCGTCATGGCAACAGCGTCTATGGTGACTAGATTATTACTGCCTCGCGAGTTTCTACAACATCCTTTTTGTTCTTCTGTAAGGATGTCATTGTCGTTGCAGTGAGAATATACCTTATCTGCTATGATAGCTGTAAGACATTTATGTATTGTTGGAAGACAGGCTATCGGTCGAAATTCAGATGGATTTTGAGCGTCTGGTTTTCCAGGCAACATATATGTAGCACCTTGGAGCATAAAGCGTGGAATCAAATCTGGGTGTTCGATGATCTTCTGAAATACCTTGCCAACGCAGGATGCGCACTAGTCAGGTGCTTGTACCAGAAGTTGTGCACCATTTTCAAAACCGCTGAAACATCTAAAGCTGTGATGTTAGTCAGCTCCATTTCAGGGTTATTGCTTGCTCTAGCTTTCTCCAGTTGGAAAGACGCAGTGTCCAAATTTCTTCTGTTAGTCTTTCCTTAAACATGCGACCAGTAGTAAGTCATGTCTTCCAATTGAGGGACTCCTGTGTCTTGCTGGTTATTTTGCTTCACACTTAGTTCACGATAGAACCTTCTTTCATTTGCCTGAAAGGTTTGATTTTGTTGTCTTCTTGCACTACTTTTCTTGCACCGACGCAGTCTAGCAGTAAGAACATCAAGTTTCTGCCCTTGGGAGTCTATAAGCTTATCCAATATTGCTGGTGTTTATGTCTCGATGTACCGAGAGTAATTGATCAGCAAGATATTGTTCAGTCACTTTATGGACCAGTTCGGGATGAAGACCTAAGAAGAGACGATGTTGTTCGCCCTTGACGGGTCCGCCTCGTGCTGTTGCCTGAAAGTGACATCCGATCACGTCTTTATTCATTTCCGGCGTTCACTTAATCCTTTTTTTGGCCTGCGCACCCTGGACTTGTTGGCGGAATGCATTCTCAACCTTTGATCTTATCCGGTTGATGGTTCTTCTAGGCAGGAGGTTCCCATCTATAATCTGACGCCTTCGCTGTTCAGGGTCGTCTTGTGTTACTGTTCTCATTTCCGGGAAATTCTCTACAAAGTTTTGGCAAAAGACCATCCCGTCGAGAGAAGTTTTGGTCGCTGCCGTTTCGTGTTCAAATATGCAGCGCATCAAGTACTCATCATGATGGGTTTAAAAGTTGATTCACTGCCGCGGCATTCCTGTGAAAGTGGTCGGCTGGAGGATCATAGCCGAAAAATCATATGCAGGCGCTTTTAAAGTCCTGCTGCTTACCGCTTTTTGCCGATTTTCTGGCTGGACAGTAGCCCTTTCGGGTATCCCGGTGAGATCTACCTGTCCATCACGTAGCTCACCACCGGCTTGCACCAGGGGCGCCCCCGACGATCTTTGGGAAGCGACCATCGTCTATATAGATTTAATAACTTCTCCATGATAAATGGGTTTTTGGTGCTCCTTTTAGTTCCTTTCCTCTTCGTTATCTACCTGTCTGGCATGGGAAACCTTGTCAGTTGCAATGCTACAGCCAGAATAGCCGTCAAATTCATCAGAGGAAACGACAACGCGTGAACACCTTCGGTAGGGCTCGTGTTTAAATTGGCAGCGCATCAAGTACTCATCATGATGGGTTTGAAAGTTGATGCGCTGCCGCGGCATTCCTGTGGAAGTGGTCGGCTAAGGCATCCCAGCCGTAACATCCGCTTCTGCTACTTCTGTCCTAGAAGGTAAGCAAGAGCGGGAAATTTACGCGAGATAACATCGGGCAACACTGTTCCTTGGAGTCAGGTCTCTAGCCGCGGATGACCTTATGCGGCAGATGGGACAGTTGGAGATGAAGGTTTCATCTCTGGATGCTGACGGACCAGATGAACAGCCTTTTGCATCCGGCTCGCGATGGAATGAGCCTGACGCTGGCAAGCCGCAATCTTGTTGAGTTGGCTAATAAATTAAGCTTCCATACCTCCAAGACAGCCGATTATGAGAACTAAAAGATGGACTTTGTAGTCTTGGTACAACCTGCTCAGCTCGAAATGAAGTGCTTGATATTTCGTCCGTTCTTCTTCCTCCTTTACCGTGATATAACCATCGGCTCATGCCGAGAACTCAATCACGTAAATGATCTTGTTCTTCAGATCATGGATGACAATATGAGGTTTCGTAGCACTGATACGTTGAGTGGTGGAGAATGATAAATTCCAGTAGATCTTACACTGATCATTCTCCACAACGGAATAATATTTTAAAAATCGGTTTTTCATAGCAAAACTTTTTTCATCAATATAATTTAAAGTTGATGCAAGAATAGGAAAGATGTGTTGATTCAAGACCAATCGATGGACCCATAATATTAATACATTTTATTGAAGAGTAAGGAAGCTATGGTAATGCATAATATTTGAAAATACGTTTTTTTATAGTAAAACTTTTTCATTAGCATAATTCAAAGTTGATGCAAGAATATAAAAGATTCCTTGGTACGAGACGAATCGATTGACCTACAATATCAATACATTTTATTACAGAGTAACGAAGCTATGGTAATTCATCATATTTGAAAACACGGTTTTTTATAGTAAAACTTTTTTCACTAACATAATTCAAAATTGATACAAGAACGGAAAAGATTCCTTGATTCGAGGCAAATCCTCTATGAGGAAGCAAATACATTTGCTAACGGGAAGCAAAGTGCTCGTGAAATGAACACCATATAATTATAAATAAAAACAAAGTGGAAACACTCGAGATTGAATTCACAGCTAGTTATTATTATGTTGTTTATTCCTTATGTATTAGGGGATCCAGAAAATTTTAATACAGCAAATCCAATAATTACACCAATTCATATTTAACCTGAATGATATTTTTCATTTCCGTATGCAATTTTACGATCTATTCCTAATAAGTAAGGAGGAGTATTTGCTTTATTATCATCAGTAATGATCATTCCAATTATACCTTTATATAACATAAATACATTTCAGTGATTTATATTATCCGTTCAATCAAATTACATTTTGAATATTTGTTTACATCACAATTATATTAACCTTAATTGGAGTGAAACTTATTGCATACATGTATTTAATAATTGGACAAAAATCCAATTTTTTTATATTTCGTATTTTATTTAATTAATCCAATTATTTCGAATTTATGGAACAAAATTTTATTTTAATGTAAACCCTAATGAACATGAAAAAGTTTATGTTTTCGGAATATAATATAGAAATTTGAATTTTCTATTAACTTCAATCAAATTTTAAATACATTAATTATTTAGTTAAACTTATTAAAAATTTAAGAAAATTAAAAAAAAAATTGTATATCATTGGTAAATCTTGCATTAATATTATTATAATATTAAATATATAAATATATATATATATATATATATATATATATATATAAATATAAATATATAAAAATTCCCTTTGCCTAAGAATTTACGCAAACTTCAAGCTCTAAAATACACCTTACGGTTATATATTCATTTTCACAATAATATTTAATAGTCTATGATTGAAATAATGTTTATTTTCAATAGAATTTTTAATAAAAATGTTTACTTCTTTCATTCATATCCCCTACCCCCTTCATTAGAATATTTATATTCTAGTAATATTTATATTCTGATGATATGTATATACACAGTAGCATTCTATATAATTTGCTTTAGTTTATATATTTTAATTAATGAACAAAATTTATTTTTCGTTTAAAAAATGAAATGAAATTTTACCAATAACAATTTTTATTTTCAAAAAATGTTGACCGAGTCAACAAATTATTTCAAAATAAAAAATTTTTCTTATACGACCTTATACGGCCTTTTTCCTTCAAAAATCTTGGCTCTAGAACTAAATTTTTCTTATGTTAAAAATGTTTGAATTAAAAAAAAATTTCATTGCTAAATCTTGCATTAATATAATGTATCTAAATTATTATAAATAATTTATCGTCGACCTCTTTGCCATCGCTCTAAATCAATCTTCGACCTTTTCGCCATATTTCTCGCAAAATCTCACCATGTGCTCGCTTGCGATGTTTCAGGGAAAATAATTGAAATTATGCAAAAATATAAAACCAAAGACGGGAATGAGCTAGAAAAGTTTACTCTAAAAATTTTGAAAAAAGGATTGAATTCTCAAAAGAAATAAAATTCAAATAGGACATGAAAGGTCAAAATAAAAATCATTGGAGTCGAAACCCAGTTTTGAAAAATAAAACTTATTAAATATTTTTAACGTAGAACGAGACGAAACGTGCGAAAGCGGTAGTGGGTCCGAAATTGAAATTTAAAACTTGGAAACCAGATCGAGTATTTATATAGGGTGCCTCATTCGTACAAAACAGAACGTGGAAGAGAACTTTAATGAAACTGAGATCAGAAAAAATTAAAATTATATTGACGAACCCTACAGCTATGGTAAGTGATCATGATAGCTTGGAAATTGAAGGTACTACAGCACTTCCGGCAATAAGACAGCTAGAGACAGATCGACTCAAGGAGCACCTTCCGAATCAACCAAATCTAAAAACAATAAACTGATAGATAATACAGTATTTAAGGATTATAAAGATTTACCCATACTAGGCTCGTATATACAAAAATTGCCCAAGAAAAGGACCAAACGAAACGTTCAATTTAGAAAATAGAAACAGGTCGGAAAATCACCCGCAAAGCAACAACGAAACACTCGAATGCGATACTTTTTTAGAAAACAATACACAGTTTGTTTTGGAATCTGAGGAACTTTTATTAAGGGCAGAATATAATGAATTTATGAAGCAACAAAGGCAAAGATTTTTTTAGAGAAAGGGAAGAAAGGGCAAGCAATTTAAGACTTAGATTAGACCCGTCAGCTAACAGCTCTTTTGAAAGTAAAAAGAATTATTGGAATCAACTAACAGATAAAATAAACATGAATCTCATAACAGACCATCCGTACAACTTGATTTAAGGAAAATTCAAAAAAACCTTGCCAACTTTCATACAGTAATATTGAAAACCGTACCAGGCTATGAATGAACAACTTAAAATTACAAGACACTGACGACAGTGAACAATTATAGGACAGAAATATTTCAAATCAAAACAGATGACATAGACTTTCGACAACGAGGAATAGGTCAAACAGATGTTCTAGAATTCACATTAATAATACAGACACATCTTGCGAATCCCATAACCAAATAAATAATGAAACGATTCCATCTACCTATTTTCCTTTTGGCAGGATACAAACGCCTTTTCAGTTTATGAGTAATTGCCCAATTAAATTTTGTAATGATAAAGAAGATAGTCCCGCACACTTTCTCGAAGAATTAAAACTATTTAAAAAAGTTCAAATTCGGACAAAAAACAGGACAGTAACACAAACGCGAACGAAAACACAAATAATTCAAACCGCTATCATTGTGGCATAGCGGGACATTTTAAAAGAGAATGTCCATATTATGCTTACAACCAGGGAAACTGGAAGGGCGGTTATTAGGAACGATAATAGTACAACCTAATACCGAAACGCTAGAATTTCTACATTCAGATAAAGATGAGATAACAGAAACACGTTTTCATCTGATGACAAAATTCGAAAAAAAGCTTATTTTGAATTTTGGTAGATACAGGTGCTACACACTCTTACGTGAAAAAGGAATTTCTGGATAAAATGCAAAATTCGAAATATTCAATTCTTGAACCCGTTGCGCGAAAATTAGTGATCGCGAACGGTGGAACAGTCGATATAATCGGACATCCTAAATTAATCGGGAATAAAGCGAAATACTTTCATGTTCAGGTTAGTTCCAAAATTAAAATGTAAAAATATCTTAACTAACTACCCCTCTCCATAACTAAATATAAACCCGACACTAAACATGACATTAAAGTAAAAGAAAATTAGAAAATTAAAAAGGCAATCATTAGGTACAGACCGCCTTTTAAAAAAGAAGAAAATAGGAATATAGACAGGAAACCGACATTTGGAGGTAGTATTAACCTCAAAGGAAGTAGAGAATTAAAGAAAAGTAGATTAAAGTTTTAAGATAGCGAAATCCCCGTAGAGTCTATCAATCACAAACAAACCCAAAAACCCAGAAATTCCCAAATTCCCGTAATAAATCCTACAAAGGATATTCCTAGCTTAATAAACATTCCATCAAGCAACAAATTCTAACCCATAGAGAGCTATTCCACCCAAGGCACTAGCGACGAGATAAGCATACAAGACTCATTTAAATTAAGTAAACCTAGTATTAGAAACAAAGACAGGAAAAATAATTCGAGAAAATTTTGTCATAATAGTAAATACGAGAATTCGTACAATAGTCAAGATAGTAATCTTTGGAAAAATAAAAAAGTTACTTACCAGAAAAGGCCCAAGTAGAAATCTCAACAAGCTAATGAGATATGAGAAACCGATAATAGAAAACAATTGGTTAATTTTTGAAAAAAAGCAATCAAATTAGATAATATTTCGGATAGCTTAGGAAAAATTGACGAACAAAATAGTTGTGCGCCAGAAATTTGCGAAGGTATTGTTGAGCTTTATCAAAGCCATCATTCACAATTAGAAAAAATTTGGAAGACAAAATGAAAGTATACCAGGGAAAACAAAACAGGACAACTCATTTAACAAAACATACAATTGATGTACAGGGCCACGATCCAATAAAACAGTGATATTACCACGTGAGCCCAAATGTAAAAGAAATAATTCATCAAGCAATAGATATATTATTAGAACAGGATATAATAGAACCCTTTTCTTTCGATTGATCGAACTCTATAAATATGATAAAAAAACCAGGGAAAGATTATAGATTTTGTTTAGACTTTGGAAAGATTATTAATATTACAAAAAAAGACATGTACCCAATCCCACTCATGACAGAAATACTGGACAATTCAAGATCAGCAAAATTCATTTCCAAAATTGATTTAAAAGTTGCCTATTCACAAATTCCGTTAGAAGAAAGTTCAAAACCAATCACAGCTTTTACAGTCCCTGGAAAAGGCATGTATCAATCTAAAAGGACGCTGTTTGGTTTAACCAATGCTCCAGCCACTTTTCAGAGACTTATGGATGAAATTATTACTCCAGATTTAATTCCAAACGTTTTTTGTTATACAAGTGACATTGTAATAGTAACTCAAAATTTTGACGACCATTTAAAATATTTAAATATCATATTAGACAAAATAAACGAAGCAAATCTAACGATCAGACCCGACAAATATGAATTCGTCTGCTCGGAAAACAAATACCTAGGTTTCAACGTTAATGAAAAAGGACTACAAATAGACCATGAAAAATCAACCAATATTAGAATTCCCTAAACCGACAAATATTAAACAAATACAGCGTATAATAGGGATGGCAAGTTGGTATAGAAAATACATACCACACTTGGCCGAAACAGTAGAACCGATGAACAGATTACTTAAAAAAGATAAAAAGTGATATTGGGGATTAAAACAAGATGGGGCAATCCAAAAATTAAAAACTTTTTAGCATCAGCACCTATATTAACATGTCCAGATTTCACAACATTCTTCCAAATCGAAACCGACGCAAGTAATGTAGGACTAGGAGCCATACTTACGCAAACAATCGATGGCGTAAATTACATAATTGTTTACGCGAGTAGAAGGCGCTGAATCCTGGTACTGGGCATCCGAAAAATAACGCCTAGTGCTAGTTTGGGCCATACATAGAAGGTTATAGTTTGAAAGTAATCACGGACCCCTTAGCGCTGAAGTGGCTCCATAACCTAAAAAAAACCACTGACCGATTAGCCATATGGGCATTAGAACTTGTTGAATATGACTATGAAGTCATATATCGCAAAGGTGGCTCAAATTTTGTTTCTGATTGCTGTCTCGAGATCAGGAGAACCAGCTAAAATCATAGCATCCGCATCAGCTTGTAGCGTAGAAAAACCGAAAGCGGACATTGACGACAAAACAGACGACTGGTATTCAACGAATATCAGACAAGTCACAAAAAGACCCGAAGAACACGAAAAATGGTGACTCAGAGATTCACAACTATATTTCAACAAAACTTACCCACTCAAATCCAATCTGTTACCAGACTCAAACCCTTGGAAATTAGTCGTGCCAGGGGTATATTCGGACGTGATCAATTACGTGAAAAACTGCCAGATCTGTCAAAGAGTAAAGCCAAACAATCAGAATAAGATAGGAATAATGGGGAAAAGGATGTTAGAAGAACCATGGAATATGGTATCAGCCGATATCATGGACCCGTTACCAAGTTCGAAAAAGAAAAAAACCCAACACATTTTAATGTTAGTAGACCTATTTACAAAATAGGTCGAAATAATAAGAATCAAAAAAGCCAACGGGACTGGAATACAATCAAAATTCCACAGCCAATGTTCATACTACCTGGGACGAGCACATAGACGACTTGTAGTTCGCAAGTTATACTAGCAAAAATTCGTCAACTCAATTTACCCCAGCGTTTCTAAATTTAGGTCGCGAATTAGAACCAATCCAATTCCTTAGAAAAAATATAGAAAACGATAGCAAAGTAGAGTTTCAAAGCGCAGATAAATGGACGGATAGAATAAGAAGGTCACACATTATAAAAGAGGAAGTCCAGAAAAATTTAGATAAAGCAAACGAAAGACAAGCTAGCAATTTCAATTTATGAAGAAGGCCGATAGAATACGAAATAGGAGATAGGGTTCTAAAAAAGGTAAACAAATTCTCAAACAAAGCAGATAAATAGGTAGGTAAGTTATATGGCCGATATGAAGGTCCTTTTATTTTTAAGAAAAAAGTCTCTCCAACTATATATGAATTAAAAAACTTCAAAGTAAAAAGTATTGGAGAATGAAATATAAACGATTTCAAATTAGACAATGTAAATACAGATAAGGGCAAGTAGGCATTAGAAACATTAACGAATTTAGGTTGAAATATTTAAATTCAAACAATGGCAAAAGGCAATGGATCAATAGCACCAACTAAACAAAATGACTCAAATAGTAAGCAGAATAACCAAATCCAGTAAAATTTCGAAAAACTAATACAAACCGACTCAAAAGACAAAATCAGACAGTATGAATCACCCCTCCCCCCTCAGAACAATAGAACCAGCAATCAGATGCTACTTATGCCAACACCAGATCCAAGTGGTGAAATACAATGACCACCTTGCAGTATGTCGGGCCGGGGATTGGCTGATTAAGCGCCTAGCCGGAGCAACAGAAAAATACATAAAATACCACCCACACAAACAGATACGACAAGCTTTCAAAAACTGGGAAGATCCAGAAGAGTTGGAGGGAGAGGTCGGGTGAACGACCCATGGTAACATCGAGCCTCCGCTCCACGTCAAGGAAGTTATCGTGAATGATCTCAAACCAAAAGCATCTCTCGAACACCTAAAACAAGCAAACAAAGAACATGGGAGAAATAAGGAACCTTCAAACAAGAACAAAGACAGAACCAAATAACAGAGGAAGAGGAGGAATGGTAAAGGGAAGAGGAACCAGAAACAAAAATACAAAGACAAAGGGACATCCCATAGCAAAGGGTTCTGCACCAGAGAGAAAACCAGCGAAGGCTTAGACGTGAGGAGAAAGAAGAGCAGGTAAGGGAGGAATGGAGAAAATATAAGGAAAAAGATCCAAGGAATGCGAGGAATGGCTTTCAGAACTAAGAAGAAAAAATCACTGACTAAAAACCATCAGCATATTGAATGCTTCTAAGTCTACGGACACATCTGAAAATTTAAATTCGTCAATAATAATTTAACAAATTGATTATGATTTTTAATGCTCTTTAAAATTGCTCGATGCTTTCGATATATAAAAACTCGACTACTATTTTCAATACTCTTCAAAATTAGTCGATGCTTTCGATATATAAAAACTCGACTACTATTTTCAATACTCTTCAAAATTAGTCGATGCTTTCGATATATAAAAAGTCGACTACTATTTTCAATCCTATATTTGAAAGTTGGTCTCTAGAATCTTGAGTGCGTGACTTTTACATTAACTTGCACGCGTTTTATAGGCAAATAGCTTGGGCTCGTAGTTTTGAAAGGCTGAGTCATCCCGGGTCACTTCTACTGTGCGATCACAATCTACCAAAGGCGATCCTCGTTTATTTGAACTTGACATCTTTGTTCTCATAAGAACCTTAGGGGAAGTATATGCATGTATACTTCGATATATAATTATATATACGACTTATTTGACACATTTTTTTAAAAGAAGGCTTTTCATTAACATTTTCAATATTTTATTCATATTTTGAAAAATTTATTTTCGATTTAACGTTTTAGTCATAGTTCATTTACATTTCAAAATGTTTGAAAATTTCCAAATTTTGAGTACCGTTTATTTTTTATGATTAAAGCTTTTAAAATTTCGGAAAATTTGTGTTTGGATTTTTATAAAAAATGTTGTTAATTTTTTCTTTAAAAACCAAATTTACAATTTTGTTTAACTTTTCAGAAGTACCATTTTCTTTTAATTTTCAGATTTATCAAAAAAGGTTTTATGTCTGTGCTGAAACTATCTTTAAATAATTTCCAGACGCTAAGAATGATTGAAAAAGTTGTTTACTACGTTAGAAACAAATTATTGATGAAAAGTTCTTTTCGGGATTGGGCAGGTTTATCTCATTGAAATCCAGAGTTTTGTATGGAATGTGTGAGAAATAAAAGTTTTATTACTGTTACTTGAAAGAAGATGCTATTTGGAAATTTAAAAAAAATCACAGTTTGGCCATTTATCAACGAAAAGGCTTTTTTTTAATGAAATAAACTAAGAATGCTTTTCCGGTGACTGTCTGATCTGATACTTAGCAAATTCGGAAGCATTTTTAATAATTTAAACAATTTTTATAAACAAAAATCACAGTTCGGCTATTTATCAACGAACAGGCTTAATTTTTTTTAACGAAATAAACTGAGAATGCTTTTCCAGTGACTTTTTGATATGATACTTAGCAAATTTGGAAGCATTCATAATTATTTAAAAAATATTTATAAACAAATTCAGAGTCTTTCTATTTTTCAACAAATAGGCTCAATTTTTCTTTTAACTGAGAACATCTTTGCGATGACTCTTTTCTATGTTGCTTTGCAATTTCCCAAGAATTACGACTTAAACAATTTTTGTACGGAAATTTAGAGTTTTCTATTTTCCAACGAATATACTTTATTTGTTCACGGAATCAACTAAGAATGTCTTTTAGATTTTCGATGAGTTGTTCTTATGATGTTTCGCAAATTCCCAAGAATTATTTATTTAAAACTAAGATTTTTTTACAATAAATTTGGTTTTTCAACGAATAGGCTCAATGTTTTTACAGATTTAACTGAGAATATATTTGCAATGATTGTTTTCTATGGTAATTTACAAATTCCAAAGAACTATGATTTATTTATTTAAACCATTTTTGTAAGGAAATTCAGTGTTTGGTTATTTTTCAACGAAAAGGCTTAATTATTTTTAACGGAATCAACTAAGCATGCTTTTTCAGTGACTGTTTGATATTATACTTTGCAAATGTAAGAGAATAATTAATTATTTAAACAATTTTCATAAAGAAATACAGAGTTTGGCTATTTTTCAAAAAATAGGTCTTTTTTTACATAATTATCTAAGAATATCCAATATTCGTCAATTATTCAAACAGTTTTCATAAACAAATTAAGAGTTCGGCTATTGTTTAGCTTACATAAAAACATACATGCAGCTATAACCTTTTTAACACTAGAAGTACCAGGCTGGGTCAATTGACCCATTTCGATTTTTAAAGTGGTAAATCTCCGCAGCGGTTGCTTGCAGAGAGATGACGTTTTGTGACTTTTAATTGTTTATAAGTAGGAATATTTGACATTTTTTTCGGAAATTTTGAATGCGCACTTTAAAAAAAATCGAGTTTTTAAAGTCTGTTAACGGCAGGAGTCAATTGACCCCAACATTGTTTTTGCTGGTATTTGATCGCAAAACATTTTATTTTCCGCAAAAAAATTGGCCCTTCTCGTGGAATAATGTCAAAAATGTGAATTTGTTCACAAATATTGTTTAAATAATTACCAATTGTTGTTAATTTGAAAAAATGACAGCAAGAAGTCATTAGCAAGACATTTTTGGTCGATTCTGCAAAAAAATGAAGCCTATTCATTGTGACATACGAAAACTGTGTATTTTTTTATAAAAATTGTTTAAATAATGCTGCCAAGCAGTAGATATTCTTAAATAATCATAATTAGGCATACATTTCTCTCATATTCTATATAAAAACTGTGAATTTCAAAGAACTAATAATTGCGAATCACAAAAAATGGCTTCATTATGAACAATTTTTTTTCTTACTCTAACCTACTTAAAACTATTGCTAGATAGTAATTACACTGACTTAAGCTCTTTTTTAGTCAATTCGCAGATCTTACATAAAAAGGTACATCTGAAAAGTTAGGATAAAAACGTGCGACGTCGGTAGGACTACCCTGGGGTAGGCGAGCATTTTCACTTTTTTGTACTTTTTCAGGGCTCACTACTTTTCTCTATTTATATTAACGATGTAATATGAATATAGCATACTTCTACTATTAACTTTTGACGGTAGAAACTGTTCAAAATCATTATTTGACACCCAACACATGTATGGTTCAATTGACCCCTTGTGGTAACCAAAGGTGGCAGAATTGCTATTTTAGTTACACTTTCGATGTCCATGCCTTTTTTCAAATTAAAACTATTTTTGAAATCTTAAGCAATTCAAAATGAGTTCATCCTGAGCTAATTATTTGTCAAGAAAAAATTACAATTTTAATTAATATTTCGGCTCAACTATTAATATTTCTTTTTATAATTATATAGCCTCAAATTTATGAACATTTAGAAATTCATTTTATTTTTTTGTTAGTTACATTTTCGAGGACTGTAAATTCTATCAAATTTAAACTATTTTTGAAATATTACGCAATTGAGAATATGATTTCATTCTTTGTTTTATTTTGCTTTTATTTACATTTTCAAAGACAATTACATTCTTCTAATTTGAAGTAATAATAAAAAATTATGAACGTTTATAATTTTATTTTATTTAACTTCCAGTTACATTCTTAAAAAATATAACGTCCTTCTAATTGTAACTATTTTTGCAACCTTGAAGAATTGAAAATATGAATTCATCTGTGCTTTTTTTATTACAAAACATTGAAATTTGAATTATTTTTGTAATTTAAAGCAGTTTCGAAAATTTAAAGAAAAGTGTTAATCCTTTGCTCATTTATCTTTAAAGAAAACGGAGTCAACTAAGAATATCTTTCTGGTGACTTTTTTCTAGGCTTGGTACATGCCCAAGAATTATAAATTATTTAAACAATTTTCATAAACAAATTAAGAGTTTATACAAGGATGTAACCCTTGTGAAAAGAAAGACCAACTTTAGATCACAGTATAGGCAGGTATATTCTTGTCCCGGCAGTTTAAACCCCCAATATCCCCTCGTTATTAGGCTTGCCACGAGTCATAGATTGTGAAAGAGGCGCTCTTTCTTGTAAGTTTCAACAGAAAGAGATGACGAGATGGAAGGAGGGACAGAGTTCCATAAATACAACGGCAACTGGTTGAAGCCTTCTAGATCTCGTAAATAATAATAAATCATCTCAGGTTCTTTGGGACTTTTACGTATAGCTATTCTGTTGATATAGACAGCTATCCTTATTCAACAGAGAGAGTGGTGTCTATTTCAATGCCCTAAAATTGATGCAGGTATAGGCTGAAAGGTAAAAGACCAGAAAACGACCAAACGTGGTTTGAAACTGGTCTAAATGTGATCTAAAGTTGGTCTTTCTTTTCACGAGGGAAGTTTTGCTGGCTACTGGTCAAAGATTTTTTATTAGATTGAGAGTTCTCTCAAATCCTAATTTAACGTTTGGCGTTTCGACTACATTTTTACAATATAATTGTTCGAGATTATATGAATATTAAGTTACGCTGGCTTACAATTTGTTGGGTAATATAAAATATTAAAGATTAATTACAACGAATATTAGACATACCTGTGATTTAAATGTGTTGTTATTTTTTTTTGAAATTGGAGTGAGTGATGTTGACATGTTAAAAGTTTGTGGTTTAAAAGTTAAAAAAGGTTTGTTTCTTGATAAAAAGTTGAGAATAATAATTAATTACGAACACATGTCCAACTTCACCTATAGGCTCGACACAGTATTATAAATAAATTAATATAAATAATTAAATAGAGACATTTTGAACTTCGTTCGTTCTGTGCCATACCATAGGCGATGTGCGAAGGCAAACGTACAGAGTGAGACGCATACATAATGAAGCAGGGATGGTATGGTGATTGTAACGTCAGTGGTATACGAATATACGGTCTTATAATGAGAAGATACTAAGACTTACATCACTAGCTATTCGTTGATAATATCAGACTATTATAGATACCGCTGATACCGTCAATATCGGATTTTAAATTTACATTGTTGTTATTTTTGACGATGTAAAACATTTCAGTAAATATTCTTTTATAGTATGAAGATTCTTTCTTTAAAATAGTATAGTTTTCGAAATCAAAGTTGTGTTTATGTTCTATAGCATGTTTAGATAAACCAGTTTTTTTGATAAGATTCTCACAATCTCTCTTAATGTTCTTTCATTCTCGTTATTGTGTATCTTTTAGATTGTCCAGTGTAGCAATTGTTACAGTCTTTACAATTAACTTTATATACAGTATCAGTAGTCTTCTCAATAGGCATTGAATCCTTCTGATTACTGAAACATTTTAACGTATCTTTAATGTGTTTAAAAACTGGCTTCAAGTTGTATTTTTTAAGAAATTTGGTATAGAATTTTGAAGATGGTACGAGTAGACAGTATGGTAGGACTATGATTTCGTCCAGATTGAAGTAACTGTTTTGGCTATTGTAATTAGTGTTGTTATTAATTATTACTTGTAGACGACGTTCTATCTGTTTGTTAACGTATTCAAATGGGAAATCATTATCTTCCAAAGTTTTGGTTATTATTTTTAAATTGTTTTCATGGAAAGGGGGTTGTGATAGTTTTATTGTCCGACCAACTAAGCTATTGATAACGCTATTTTTGTATGGTGGATAAGTTATTGATCTAAAATGGTTGTAACGACCGGACCAGGTGGTTTTTCTAAACAAATTGGTTATAATCAGGCCACCAACATGAGTGATAGAGACATCTAAAAAATTAATACTGTCATTTGATTCACGTTCTATTGTAAATTGTAACTTTTCGTGAAAATTGTTAAAAGTGTTTTTAAATTAAAGGATCAAGTCTTTGTGAGAGCAAGGTAGGATGTCGTCTACGTATCTAAAAAATAAAGAAGGTTTGTGTGGTAAGAAACGATTCAAAACCTCAGATTCTTGTTCTTCCATTACGAGATCCGCAACAGCCGCAGAGATCGGAGAACCCATGGAAACACCAAAAGTTTGTTTCTAAAATTCCTCTTGGAAAGAGCAATAAGCATTAGTTAGGCAAAATTTTAAGATTTTTGAGAAAAATTCTAGAGGTAATTTGGTGTGCAATTTTATTTTCTGCCAATTCTTTCTTATCAACGAATAGCTAGTGATGTAAGTCTTCGTATCTTGTCATTATAAGACCGTATATTCGTATACGACTGACGTTACAATCAACATACCATCCCTGCTTCATTATGTGTGCGTCTCACTCTGTACGTTTGCCTTCGCACTTCGCCTATGGTATGGCACAGAACGAACGAAGTTCAAAATGTCTCTATTTATATTAATGGCAGTGTATAGAAGTCCGGTGCCGGACGCCAGGTTGGTGTCCGGTAGATTGCTATGATTGGTTACACGGCAGTGGGCGGGGTCTACCGGACTGCAACATATACAGTGTATACTGTACGGCATCCGACTTTTGTATTTCTGATTTTCTTGTGTTTTCTTGAGACATGTACAAGGCATAACCTCAAAGCGAATTGTATATAATTGGGAAGAAGAATACAAGTGTAACTTTTTTACACACTTGAATATGTGATTGTTCATTGAAAATGTGTTATTTGGTGTTTCCGATTTTACCTTTTCTTGTACATTTACTTTATCAATCTTTTATTACTAACGTAATAAAACAATGCATAACCTCAAAGTGCAGTATAGAATTTCAGAGGAGAATATAAGTGCACCTTTTTTCACACACTTGAATATAAAATTCTTCATTTGTGGGAGCTATTGTCAGTTATAATTTTAGAAGTTTATTTATTGTGGAGTAGTTATTGTGGAGAATATTTTCAGCAACAGAATAAGCCGTGTCAATGATAAAGGGTAAATCTAAAATTATAATTGTTATGTACAACGAAAAAAAATCGCGAACACCAACCAAGCCTTTTTATATATCCAATTAACAATTAAATATTTAACTAATATGGAAATTCAATACTCACTACACAATTGATTTTCGAATAGTATTTGAAACTGATTGTAGGATGCTTGGAAGCCAAAATTAATTCCTGAAGACGATTCGGGAGAAAATTTCTTTTAAATCATGTTAAATGACATTTAAAGACAAAAAGTAAATTCTGGAGTTGTTTTCAAAACAACTCATTGAAGGTTCTTCAGAAAACAAATGTTATCTTTAAATCGTATTTGAATGTAATTTTTATTTTATTCCAGGATTAACATTTATTCAATAAAGAGAACCCTAACAAATAACAATTTCATCATCACAATTTTCTATATTATTAAACATAAAAATGTTACGTTAAATCTAGAAATATATTTAAATTCAGCGATAAACTTAAATTAAGCAATAATTTATACATTTATCCAAGTTGATCTAAATTTAAGGAAGCATATGATTAAATTTGGAAATTTAAATATTAAATCAGTCTTATTTGTCAACAGATCGACGACAGTCTCGACAAAACCAATTTTTAACTCTTGGTTGACTTTTTAGATTGACGCACGACAAGTGTCTCCATGAAAGGCATCCATTGCATACTACTGACTCTAATTTTCCTACATTGTCATTACATCTGTCACAGATTCTCATGTCCTTTTCCTTTAAATGATTTACAAGATTGGAAACTGCATCGTAAGCATCGTGAGTCAAGAAACATCTAATCACCTTGATGTCAATTTGTTGATCCATAATGGAATGTGGTACTTTTTCGGCTCTTAATTCCAATTCTTCCTTCTCAATTAGTTTATCCTTTTTAATTGCTGTCTCCACATTCGATACGTCTTTTACAACGAGTTTTAAAATGAAATTTTGTTTTCGTGTAAAGTGCTTTTTATAGTATGGAGTTAATTTACTTTTGTTCTTTGGTAATCCTATTACTGTTAGATCTCTGCCTTTGGGCCTGCCTCGATTCTTAATTGCAACAGGCATTTTAATAGTTGATACAGAAAGGGTTCCAAAAATGCCGCTGGAAACCTAGAAAGAATTAATAGAACATTAAAAAACATAAAACAAAACATAATTTCGTATCACGTGTAAAAAAATGATTTATATACCTTTTTTATTTCGCTTACTGGGGTTCCTTCATTTATTTCCTCTTCATTTTCCTGGCTCTTTTCTATGCCTGAAACGTTTTCTTCGACGATTTCAGTAAGAGTTTTGTTGAATCTGGTTGCTTAAAGTCCTTATTCTATCGGGACGTACACAGTTAATATCAGCCTAAAACAATGTGATGAATCAATGATCTGAATGAAGTTAAGATTCAAATGCTTGAATGCAGATATCAACTGTATCAATTTCGCTTTTAAGATTCTATTTATTTTAGCAAAAATAAGTGTGTTTTTAGACAATATTAGAAAATAAGAAACGGAAAAAGATACAAATTTAGTTATTTATACTATTGCACATTAAACTTACCAATTCTGTCTCTCGAGGAATAACCGCGACCTCTATTCCATTTCTCCAGTACATATTTAAAGTGTCAAGAGTTTTTAATCGTTTCTCATAAGCTTCACCTGTCCTTAGAGCGCAGAAGTCCCCAGACTCATCAGATTTTATGTGTGCCTTTTTTCGTTTCTGTGCATAGCTTAAAGGACATACATTTCGCTGTGTTGTCACAGAGAGCACATGACTGTTTTCAACATTAGAGCTTTTAAACGCTGGATGAGTTTTCTTTAAATATCCCAGAGTCCACCGTTCAAGAACTAAATTTGGATCAAACTGCGGGAGATCCAAAAACTTTCTCACAGCAAAAATATGTTTGCAGGGCAAACACATTGCAATCCAGAATAAACAGGAGCAATCAGTCTCCGTAACTTTCAGTCCTGGGTATCCTTCTATATTATAGGAGTGATTTTGAGGTTCTGCAGATACTACAAAATTTGAGGCTTCCAATTGATGTAAAACGTGAATTGTGGCTTCTTTCGTCAGATACTCGCTGTACTTATATTCGTCACTCTCAGGAGGATATTTCAAGACCAAACGTTTTTGTGAAGAATATATAGCCTTATGGCTTCTGTCCTGTGCAAGGGCATTGATGATGGTAAGAAACCCTTCTAGAAAACTTCGCAACGTGCTGTTTTTGGATATTACTGATTTTAATCGAGAGTTGTCACATTCTAGACGATTATTTGCATTGTTAAGAAAATTGGATTGGACGAAGTTTTCGTTGACATTCCACTCATCTCTAATGTTCTTCCAATTTTTTTGGTAATATTCTAATACTGCTTTTGGTGCATAATCTTCGAATTCTTTTTCTACCTCTTCGAATTCGTCAGATTTAGCATATACCATCTTTTGGAAGAATTCTAAGCAAGTGTTCCTTTGTGACTGGGTTATTCCCATTTTTTGGCAAGTCACTTCTCTATCGAAAGTTTTTTGAACGTGAAAAATGCATATGATTAGCGAGGCATTGGGGAAGATTTCTCTAATAACAGATCTTTCGGACAAGTCTTTATCAGTCATTATGCACTTTGTACTCTCAGATCTTGGGTTAGTATTTTTAAATGTTTCTAAGAACCATGCCAAACTGTCTTTATCTTCGTTTACCAAGAGGCACATAGCCACTATTTCACTTTGGCAATTACCGTCTTCAATCAATATGAGGTATGTTGGTATCGACATTTTCAACAATTTGTATGTCGCGTCGATAGCCGCAAATAACTCTTTCATTCCATCGTTCTGAATCAACATACATTTAAAGTTGTCTTGATCATCTCTTAATACAGAAACATCATAACGTAAACAATTAAATGTTTAATGTAGAAAACCAGATTAATCTCTCACTTTTCATATTAAAGCTGATACTTAAAGGACAACTGTGATCGTTTTCACTGCTATTATTTACGTAAAATAGCATTAACAAATCTTGAATGAAATTATTATATAGAAATGAAGAAACTTGAAGGCTCTTTGTATATGAATTCTTTAATTTTGGGAGCTTCTGAACTCTATTTCAAAATTAAATCGATTTTTTTCTTGACATTCTAAACTCTTACACTTACAACTTGAAACTCTTTACAGTTGTTGTATACTTACCTTCCTGCGTCAAAAATTCAATGCAACTTTCCAAGTCATCCTTTTTTGCCTTCCTTTATAATTGCTTGAATATTTGGCAAATCGCGAAATGTAATGACCTTTCCTGATTTGTCTTGCATTTTTTCCTGTACCAGTTTTTTGTTTGCTTTCATAGCCAACAAATCTCTGGCTTCGTTTCTAATTTCATCTGGCAGCCTGAGCTCCTCGGGATAATGAGAAAAAGACATCTGTAATCAAATATTATGGAAAGAGTTAAGAAAATGTTTACATTTTCACAAGTATTTTATTTTACAGCAAATATAGCTCACCTCATTTTGATCGTGATTTTTATGTTCTTCATTCACGTCGACTACTTCTAAAGTCTGTCCATCTTGTGAGACTTTGAAGCGAACATAGGCCGGACAGTCTTTTTTAAAAGTACTGAAAATGTTATAAATTAAAGCAAACTTTATTTGAATATGTCATTGAATGAAATTATGAAAATATACATATTTATATGATACAAATCAAATAAATAATCTTTTATCAAATTTATTCATTATCTGAAACAAAAAGAAATAACTTTCCCACCATAAAAGATGACTTTTTAACAATATACTTGAATTTTCAACAAAATCATTACATTTTCGGCAGAATAATTGAACTGTCAATCTAAAAAGATCAATTCCCAACAGAAAAGTGGTATAGTTGATATTTTAACAAAAAATATGAAATTTAATAAAAAAAAAAGATTAGTTCTCAACAAAACTGGAGCCCCGCGCGCGTTCAATTATTATTTTACATACAATTATTTTATTTGAAAATGAAGCTGAATAAAATACCATGAAAGTAATTTTTAGTTAAATAACTTCTGTTTATACACGGTTTGTACCCTCTCACGATGCAGAATAAATAATTTTACAACTATAAACATTTTCATGCAACTTTGGAAAAAAACCCTAAAATGTCGGTGCGTACAAATTTTCAGAGAAATAAATAGTAAATGATCTCGGCTCGAGAAGAGTCTAGGAATCTTGATTCAGCAAAATAGATTATTAAAATACTGGCAGAAATGAATAAAAAGGATAAAGACTGCAATTGATGAAAAGGAAAGGAAAGTTTTTACCATTATAACATTTTTATGCTTCTTCATTATTATTGAACGTAGAGTGTATATGTATTATTATAAAAATGAATTTGTTTAAAATTTTCAAATGGTTTCGATTTTAATATTATAGTTCAAACAGAAAAGTTATATTTATTACTAAATAGGTTATAGCTGCGTGTATGTTTTTATGTAAACTAAAAAATTGTCAAACTCTGAATTTGTATGAAAATTATTTTAAATAAATAAAATATTATTAACTAAAAATACAAATTATTTAAATAATCATTGTTATAGATTTTCAAAGTATTGTAGGAAAAGATTGTTGGGAATACATTCTTTGTTGATTCCGTAAACGAAATAAGCTTATTATTTGAAAAATGGTCCTCGGAAATATATTTATAGTTAATTATGTGAAAAATGACACTATACCTTGAACATTATAAAACTTCAGCATTGTTTTATGAGAGTTGTTTAAATAAATAATAATTCCTGTAAATTACAAAACATAATGGAGAGTCATCGGAAAGACAATCTTAGTTGACTCTGTAAACATTATATGTTATAAGCATTATAGAAAGAAGTCATCGGAAAGATATTCTTAGTTAATTTTGTAAAAAAATGAGCCTTTTCATTTAAAAAACCGAAACTCTGAATTTTTTTAAGGAAATTATTTAAATATTT
>CAKNXH010002109.1:95893-112221 GCA_932178445.1 Andricus quercusramuli | reverse complement strand
AGCATCGGTAAATAGATGCGGATTTTAACATCTAAAATCAGTTTTTCTCAGTTTTCTTTCTTTTAGGAGATGGAAAATGTCGCAAAGATCACTTAAAACACTTAAACATTATTTGACACTGTCATTATATTACTTTAAATATGTTATTAAATTCAATATTATCATTTTGCCATGCATTTGCAAGGATCATAGGCCAACTACATAGCTGGCGCCACCACACGGCCACCGTCAACACATAGTACATTTTCAACTCAAAGTTCCAGGGGGCTGTTTGAAATTAGCTGGCTTTTATTAATATTTTATGATTTTTGTTTAAAAACATTCATTTCCGTTGAGAAAACCCAAAGATAACCTCATATATTTGAAATTAGATGACGTTCATCTGTATTTGTTAATTTTTGTATGGAAATATCCAGTTCCGTTGACAAAATCTAAACATAACCTCAAAGATGACAAATTAGTTAGCATTTATTATTATCTGATGATTTTTGTATAGAAATTTCTATTTCCATTGAGAAAACCCAAACGTAACCTGAAATGTGGCCAACATATATGAGAACAACATTACTTGATGCTTTTTGTTCAGAAATATTAATTTCTGCTGAATAATCCTTTTATTTTCTTCAATATAAATTTCAATAGTGGTTTCAATAATTTTTTCTTGAGTATTTTTTGCTTTTGCCATCACACATGGAAAATTTGCGCTGCGCCATATATTCATCATTCTACAAAAAAATCCCTTTGTTCATTATTATCGACAATCACCTTTTTTTAAAACCGCGAGCCACTCTTGCTATTCTTCATTGCATGCTTGAATTCATACGCTCTGAAATTATCGTTCCTCTGACAAAATTTTATTCTGCCGATTTCGAGTTCTGCGAATCGATACCCTACCTTTAAGATTGGTCGATGCCTTCGATATATAAAAAATCGACTACTACTTTAATACTCTTTAAAATAGTTGATACTTTCGATAATTTAAAAATCGACTACTACTTTAATACTCTTTAAAATTAGTTGATACTTTCGATAAATCAAAAATCGGCTATTACCTTCAATAGTCTCTAGAATTAGTCGGTCACTCCAACAACTTTAAAAATTGACTCTTCTTTCAAAATAACACTCTCCATACCATCGATTTAATGTAAATCCGCCAACGATTCATAAGATTAATACTACCCTGCTGGAAGTAAACGGACTAAAACGGATAGGAATTAGCGGATTCAAACGATAGACATTTTTTATCCGTTTGAATGTGCACTTTGCATGCTTTTCAATCATGTTCTATCCTTTGTCAGATTTTTAAATCTTAATCCGTTTGAATAATTTTCAATACGTGAAGTGGAATTTAATCCACCCCTATCTGTTTCAGACCGAACTTTTTTATCCTCATCTATCCGCCAGATGGTATACTATTTATCCGTTTCAATCCTTCTTCAACGAAAAGTATTTTATTCTTATGTATAATTTTCAATCCATCTCCAGCTAAAAATAATCTATCCATATCTATCCCTATAAATCCGTCTTCAAGTAAAATTTGTTATACATATCTATCCGTTCCAATCAATCTTCAACTAGTAATACTCTATCCGCGTCTATCTTTTTGAATCTGTATTGAACTAATAATATTCTATCTTCGCACATCAGTTCAAATAAAAAAAATCTATCCGTATGTATCTGCAGTGAAAACTATAATGCTAATTCATATTTGATCGCTCCAAACTATATTTTATATAAAAAATCTCATCAGGTTCGCAACTAAGTAAAACTTTATAATTGACCCAAGTAGAGGATAACATTATATATTTAAAATATAGATCGGAACGAATGAAGATGATTTACATTATCGGTCTACACTAGTTTCATGTGGATATAATTTTTTAATACTTAAGGGTGTTGGTTAAACTTATAGGCTCAAAATTCCCTTTTTTTCATTCTACTCGAGAAGTATCAGAGGTAGATATATCTTTTCGCTTTGTAAATGTACATGTTGTCGTAGTTGTATGATACGATTGATAATATTTGAAAGAAATATCTTATGTAGGTAATATCTTTCACAAATTTTTCAAATTATTATCAACAATATTATATTTCTTAGTCGCTTATAAATTTTTCTAATTAATTTTTTCTCAATATGAATTTATTTTTATCACGTATGTTATGATAAGTATATTCCAAGACTTACTAAATCATAGATATAAGTGAAATAACTGTTTCTGTATTCTCTCTTGAAATAGTCTTGACAGCAGTAAACGTACATTGTAAACTAAAATGGTACTTGCAATAAGTAATCGATGTGATATAAAAAAGCATATTTTTTCACTTGAGTAGTAGACACTCTTGGCATATAACTAGCAAGGACTTGCTGCTGCTATTATTATTTGGAATTATCCATACTGCTTCGAAGGATGTGCAATAATTATGTTGGACAAATATTTTATACGAAGAAGATTGTAGAGGTCGATAATGATTGGTAAAGATAAAATTTCTATCTGTATTACATAACAAAAAAAGGCAGCGTAGCTCGTGGATATACAAGGATTCGTTGACGGATAGAAAACCACGAACCATAACAAATACTCAATAATTTTTTTTATGAAAGGATTGAAGGAGGATAAGTAATGATTGGCACGGATTAATATTCTATCCGTCTCAGATAATGATAAAAATCAAAGTAGTTCGCGGATGGACATGGTGACGGATAAAAGGATTGAAGAGAATAAGCATTGATTGTCACAGATGCCTTTTCAATCCGTAGTAGGTGACGAGATAACATCGAAGTAGTAAACGTATAGAAAAGAATACGGTGTCTGATAGAAAATTATGGCTTTGAACAGATAGGAAATACATTTTATGGTGAAAGGATTAAAGATGATAAGAAATGATTGGCAAGGATTAAGATTCTATCCGCGTTACATAACGAGAAAAATCAAGTAGGTCGTGGATAGATAAGGATAAGCTGACGAATAGAACATTATGGATTAGAATCGATAGGCAATTCTTTATGTGGAGAAAAGATTCAGGAGGATAAGTATTGACTGGCATGGATAAGTATCGTATCCGTACTTGATAACAAAGAAAGTCTAAGTAGGTCGCGGATCGAAAAGGTTTCTAATTTAATTTGTGGGCAACGGATTAAATAGAATAAGTGATGATTGGCAGGGATTGAGATTTTATCCGTATTACATAACGAGAAAAATCAAAGTAGGTCTCGGATATACAAGGATAGGGTGGCGGATAGAAAATTATGGATTATAACAGATAGCCAATTCCTCTTGTGGAGAAGGGAATAAAGAGAATAAGTAATGCTTGGCACGGATAAGTATTCCATCCGTGATAGCTAACAAGGAATATCAAAGTAGGTCGCGGATAGAAAAGAATAGGATGACGGATAGGAAATTATGGATTGGAACGGATAGGCAATATGTTTTGTAGAGAATGGATTAAATAGGATAGGTAATGATTGGCACGAATGAGTATCCTATCCGTGATAGATATCAAGGAATGTCAAAGTAGGTCTCGCAGAGACGAGGATAGGGTTGCGGATAAAGATTCATGGAATAAAATGGATAGAGAATACATTTTTTAGAAAAAGGATTAAAAAGGATAAGCATTAATTGAAACGGACGAATTTTTAATCCGTGACAGGTGACGAGTTCAAATCTAAGTAGTTCGCGGATAGATAAGGATTGAAACATGTAAGTATAAAAACGGATAGTAATACACAAAAACGAATACAGAAGGATTAAAATGGATAGTGACACTGGATAAGATTATTATTCAAACGGATAGATGGATATCCAACGTATCAAACGGATTGAAGAGTGTAAAAAAGTATTCAAACGGATACCAATGGATAGATGACGGAGAAAACCGGATAAGGTTTAAATTCGTTTACTTCCAGCAGGGAAACGAACACTCGGAGCGATTCCATTGTCAATTTTGCATAAAATTAATTGCAAAATCAATTTACTTAGTACATAACATAATGTGTAACAATTATCTTCCATCTCTTTCTTTCTTACAGGCTGGCATGCCTGCAAAAAGATATATGAAAGCGACATAAGGTTTTATTTTTGAACTATAGAACTTTTGTCTGTAATCCATCTTAAATCCATCTTAAAGTTATCAGATAACATGGGTTGATTTGTATAATTTCTAATGATTTGAGAATATAGAGACTAGCAACAGCAAAAAATGCAAAGTTGTGTTCAATTTAAGTTAAATTTGGGAAAAGGATTGTATCAGAAGGCACAATTTAGAATGTAGGTTATCAAAAAAATCAAAAAATGGAATTGTAAGATTCATTGAGATGATCAAAATCAACAATTTTGTTAAGACAGTTATAAAGTTCATTTTTTAATAAAGACTATTTCAGCAAAGGCTCTTTTTGATGCGCGTTTCTCTTAATGAAGGACTTCGATTTGGTCCCAAATAAAATAGTGAGAGATGCTGTCATTAGGTTTTCGTATACATGATCATTAAGAACGATATCGTAGTTTAATCTAACGCTATTCATATGTTCATCCCGTTCATATAATCATATTTTCACTTGTCGTACATAGTATTTTCCACAAACAGGTGTAAAGCAGTAGTCTACATTTGTTTTTTTTCTTCTAAAATTGTTATTAAGTTCTTTAAATCTATTAATAGCAACTTTGTGTTGTAAGGGATGTTTTGAAAGGAAGCTAAGTAATCGGCCTGAGTTGGTCGATTTTTGATACCAGCTAGTTGAAATGGAACCATTAGCATTCTCAATGATGTCAATAGTAAGAAAGTTGATGCTGTTTTTTTAATCTCATCAGTAAATTGTAATCTATCATGATATGAGTTAAGAATTGCAACTCTTTTATCAATCTTTTTTTTAGGAACAATCAAAAGGGTGTCATCGACATACAGAACACTTTCACTAAGTGCCCGCTTGATTGAGCTGGAGAGGAATGATTGATTATTGAATATCGGGTTCTTACTCAGAGACCCAACTGCAAACCTATTGCCATCTTTTGTTCTAACCTGCCATATCTAAAATCAGTAATGAGTTGCCCATAACAATTGTCGGAGTTATTGGAGATTTCCAGTTTACGTATTTGACGTGTAAATTATGCAATATTAAATATTATAAATTTCTAATGGAGAAATTATAAAAAAAAACAAGTTTTTGATGTTTTTAGTTTTATTGGTAATGTTACGTGGGAGTATATATTTACGACAATTAGTTAAAAAATCTGTTCTAGTGTTTATATCTCAGATGTCCTGTTCACGTTAGTCCAATCCTTGATGTTGAGAAATGTGGCATGGTCGTATTTATTCTTGAGAGTATTCATGGTAGTCATATTTCCACACAGTTCTAGTCCATATGCGCATACTATGTGAATGTCCTTTAACTTTCGTGAAGCCAATATTAAAAGTTAAAAACGGCGAATATAAGAAAAACTCTAACATCGAAATAAAAAAAGAACCACAATGTTACTCAAATTATATAGGACGAATGTATTAAAAGTTCCCAACGTTTCGAGAAGCCGCTATTTGGCCGGTATTTGGGATATCAATCGTGTGCAATGAATTTTGCCGTCGTTTCGGGCACATTGCAGTTCCCTTTTTCAGGGCTAATCTGAAAATGAAGTTTCAGGTTATGTTGTTCTTATATGTACTCTCTACGATGCCTGTGATTTGCCAGAACGCCCCATGGTTGGGTCTGGTCGAACTTGATTAGCCAATCAAGTATTTTTTTTAAACCCTGGAGATCAGAAAGCCAAAACGGGTTGGTATTATATCCATTGTCCCTATTGATGTTATTAGGGTGTTTTAAGATTTCGATTGCTTCCCTATGTTTTCTTGGAAAAATATTGTCTGTTTGTGCGATGACTGTTCTTTTATCAAATAAAATGCTATGTCCTGTTTCTATGTGATGCTCAGCTAGTGCTGATAGCGTGAAATGTTTTAGCCTGACTGTATAGTTGATGACCGATTGCTTTTGAGATAGGTGGTGGTGGGAGGAGGCATGTTGTGATATCTTTGTTTGGATGGGTTCTCTATAAACTTCATGTCCTAATGTGTTGTAAGATTTTTTGTAAACTAGTACGTCCAAGAAAGGCAATTTTCTGTTTTGTTCGATTTTTATGGTATCGGCACCAAAATTCCGGTTTAAGCTTGGATTGGTTCAGGTATTAATTTAGATATTCTTTCGCTGTCAGGTTTAGAGACTTTTAAAAGAATTTTTGTTGTGCTGACTATTGTTTTTGTGGGGATTTTTTTGAGTTTTTTATATGTATGCTCAGTTAGAAGGTCCATGATTTTGTTGTTATAGTCTTTTTTACTCAACATCACTGTTGTGTTGCCTTTGTCTGCGGGTAATATTATGATGTCTTCATTCTGATTGGGAAGGAGCTACTGCAAAATTATGTCCTTTAGATAAGGCTGAAAAAAATTAATTTCTGAGAGGATGGTTAGAGATGTTTTTTACTGTTTTTAGTTAATGATGCATGCCTCACTGGAAGTAATTTGTCAAATTTTTTTTTTTTCTTGAGTTCAAAAATCATTAATCCCTTGGGATTGGTCAAATGATATGCGGTCCAATGTAGACCAAATGTCGAATCCGAGAGTGTTTGATAAAAAAAAGGTGAGGTTTTAATAGATTTTTGGAGGTAGTGTGCAAGACAAATTTGGTGCGTTGTATTCTTTCTTTCAAGGGAAGCAAACTTTTTTATGTAGAATTGATTAGGATTTTGATATTCCTAAATGGTTTTTCAATTGTAAGAATTTTAGGAAGATGTTTTTGTCCCTGCACCGTGTCAAGAAATCTAAAGATGTTAGTAGTTAGTTAATTAGTTTTAATACGGGCGGGAAGCCCATGGAGAACTCCCCTGGCGCTCAAGCTATAAAGCCTATTGTGCCACACTCTTACTTGTTCACTCTCAGCAGTCGACCCCAGACCTCTTGACGAAGCCCAGTATGTGGACCACCGATCGCGTTTCGATTTTCTTTGTTTCCATAAAATGGACCCCGAGGGTATGTTGCCTGGGCCTAGCTAATGCCGGGCACTGGCATAATATCTGCAGGGATTTTCATCATCCCTGCCGCACCTCCTGCACTCCGTCGTGGGGCTATACCCCATTTTGTGCATATGATAGTTCAAGTGATTGTGCCCTGTCAGGGTCCGTACCACTTTCCTTATGCCTTTCTTATGTAAAATCAGGATTTCCCTGGTTCTGTCCATCCTATAGGTATACCCTAGGATGGATTTCGCCTGACGGCAACCCTTGGTTTTTTCCCAGTATTCTCTGTGTTTTGTTCGGATCCAGTTTTTAATGGCCATCCCGACACTGCAAGACGCTATTCCCAGTAGCGGTTCCGGTCCTACGAATTCGCTCGCTGCGCCGCCCTTCGCCAACTGATCCGCTTTTTCGTTGCCCTTGATCCCTGTGTGACCAGGGACCCATATGAGAGCCACTTTGTTCCTTTCTGCAAGTTGGTTTAATGACTTTTTGCATTCCCAAACCAGTTCTGATGTTATGTCTGGTTTCCCTATTGCAGTTAGTGTCGCTTGGCTGTCCGAGCAGATCGTGATCTGTCTGCCAGCAGCGTTTTCATCTAGTAGTGTTTCAGCAAAGCGAAGGACAGCCAGGACCTCCGCTTGAGAAACAGTAGCGTGTCTCCCAAGTGTGATCTTTATCCGCTTCCCTCTCTTACTGTCATCAATTCCTGCTCCTGACACTCCCTCTCCCCTGGAGCCATCTGTATACCAGATTTCCCCTTGGAGGAGCGGGTTACGATTTTCTTTCCACAGATCCCTGCTTGGGATACAGACGCGGAAAGCTTTGGCAAAGTTGAAGCGTCTTGTTATTTTATCTTGCCTCATCTGTAGAATCGGCAGTGTGCTGATATCACTCGGGAGTCTAGTGTGTTTTGTCCCCGGAGTCCATCTATTTGCTCTTGCCAGGCGGCCCATCGCGTGAGTCGCTCAGGCGGTTATCGCAATATGTAGGGGTTCCCCTTTGCTCCAGTCAAACCCCTAAATGCCAGCGTTTATAATCTTCGCAGCCTGTCCTGCAATGTTTTAAATTCCGCTCGTGGCCACCAGACCACGGCCGCGTGTAGGAGCCTGGGTTTCAAGACAGCAGAGTAGAGCCATGCAAGCATTTTAGGCCCTAACCCCCACGTCAACCCAAAGACTCTCCTGCACATCCAGAATGTCATGACAAATTTCCTGCATTGGGTCTCCAGGTGCTTTGCCCAGCTCAGCTTGCTATCCAGGATTACTCCTAGATATTTAACTGAATCTGAAAACGTCAGCTTCCCACCACAGAATACAGGAGCGTCAGCTTTCGGAACTTTATAATTCCTCGTGAAAATGACCAGGTTGGTCTTTTCCGGATTTACCGAGAGTCCTGTGCTATGGCACCAGAGCTCTACGATGCGCAGCGCCGACCTTATAAGACCCATCAGCGTTTCCAGATGAGCCCCCCTAACTAGGATTACAAAGTTGTCCGCATATCCTTGGGTATAGTACCCTTCTTTATTTAGCCTTCGAAGGAGGCCGTCCACTACGATGCACCACAGGAGGGGCGACAGGACACCCCCCTGTGGGCAACCACGCGGAGCTATCCCCCTTACTAGGCCTTCTCCCCATCTGGTTTCGAGTCTTCTTCGGCGAAGCATGCTTCCTATCCAGCGTACTAGCTGGTTCGGCACGCCACATCTTAAAGCCTCTCGACAGATGACTTCTGGAGGAGTATTGCTGAAGGCACCCTCTATATCCAAGAAAGCGCCCACAGCGTACCCCTTTTGTTCCAACTGCTGCTCCAATTTTGCTACAACAACATGAAGCGCAGTTTCTACCGAGCAGCCTGCCTGGAAAGCATGCTGCCCTCTATGCAGCGGGGAGGCCAAAAGCTCCTCATCCCTAATGTATCTCTCGACCAGCTTCTCTAGCGTCTTCAGGATAAAAGATGTTAGGCTTATTGGTCGGAAATCTTTGGCAGCAGTGAAACCTTCCCTCCCAGGTTTGGGTATGAAGGCCACTTTGCCATCCTTCCATGCCGATGGCACGTGTTTAAGGGCTATACTTTCTCTAAACAATTTCGTCAGAGGAGGGACGACCAAATCCTGGCCCCGGTATTCCTCCTCTTGGTCGGTTCGGATTCTCTGAAAAACGGCGAAGTGAACTTCCATCAGGTGATTTAGCGTTGCTTCTTCATCTTCGGCAAACTCACCATTATCGAGCCTTATGAGCCCGAGGCGAGCTTCCAGATTTTTCTCTAGGATCTTGTGGAGCTTCGCTGTTTCCGGAATGTTTTTCGATTCCTCGCAGAAGCCCCTACAATCTTCCTGCTGATACTTCCTTATGTTTTTATTGTATTCACACTGGGCCGTCTTATAGATGTCCCAGTCCGAAGGCAATTTAGTTCTATTTGCCCTATTGCACAACGTTCTTGTCTTTCTACGGAGTCTCTCTAGGCGGGTGTTCCACCATTCTGCTCCCTTTCTAGACTTGATAGTGCTTGTAGGGCAATTGTTCTCATATGATGTTGTCAGAGCCCTTCGCAGAAAATCCGCAGCGTGCTCCAACTCATCAATAGTACCATAGCTTGTGGGGAATTCCGCAAGCCTCCCTTCGAGTTCCTCTTTATATGAGTCCCAAAGTGTATTTCTAGGGTTTCTAATATTAGGTACCACCGGTTTTCCTAGGGTTAATCGGAACACGATGTGTTTGTGGTCCGAAAGAGACTTCTCATCAGAGACCGTCCAGTCCACTACCCTGCTCCTCAGTGCACCTAAACATAAAGTCAAATCGAGAACCTCACTCCTGTTTTTACTCTGGAATGTGGGAGTATCACCCCGATTCAAAATCTCCAGCTCTGTGCTTGCTATGTATTCAATTAAATCTCTCCCTCTGTCATTGATGTTTGTGCTTCCCCACACCGTTTCGTGAGAGTTCGCATCACAACCCAACAGTAGAGGAATCTTGTTCTCTTGACAATACCGAATTAGAGCCTCCACTTCTCTGAGAGGCGGGGGTCCCTCGGCATCGCCAGGAAAGTAAGCCGAGGCAATAAATATCTCTAGCCTTTCTCCGCTACTGCCCCTGAGTCTCACCTTAATAACGGTGAGATCTCTAGAGCAGAATTTAGGCACCAAGATCGCATCCATACCCTTGACGGCTATGCATGCCCTTGGCGTTTTTTCGCGTGGCCCCTTGTATATGGAGCCACATCCCGACAAGCCACAAATCCTTTCCCTGTATAACCAGGGTTCTTGGATTAGGGCAAGCCCGGTCTGCATCACAGACATGCGCCTGGCTAGAACCGCCGAGGCGCCTTTGCTGTGGTGCAAATTAATCTGCGTAATGGAAATTCCCGTCTCAGCCATTAAGAGGCTATTTCGGGGCAACTCCGGACGCTTTTGGGACCCCTGCAGATCCCAGTTGGGTCACCCGGAAGGTAACCCTACTCGCCCCTAAATATGGACGATAATCTGGAGCCGCAAGGGCTCTGATCGAGGATTCAGGAAGTCCAACAACCAGAATCCAGCCTCTCCCCTTTGGCCTGGATCGCTGCCCGTCGGAAAATACCTTCCAATAATCAGTTCGCAGGGACGGGTTCTGAAAGCTCAGGCGCCCCAGAACGGTCGCCGGATTCTCGGGGTAACCGGGAATCAATTCGGTCTCTCTGCGGTACCTCTGCAGACAATCCGTCTCCTTGACTTCCAAGTTCAAACCTCCTTTTAGTCTGAACGTTGGGGTTTTCTCGACAATCCAGTCTCGCGACCAGATGTTAGCGGCCTCTACAACTACACAAGTTTTCCAAATTCATCAATTGGTTACACCCTCATATCCAGTTCTCTATGGAAATTGAACAAAACGGAAAATTGCCTTTCTTTGACGTACTGGTTTACAAAAGATGTAATGGCACGTTAGGGCATGAAATTTACAGAAAATCAACTCATACAAATAGATATGATATGATAAATTACAAAAAGAATTAAAAAACTTTAAACAAATCCTAATACAAAACGATTACACAAAAGAAACAAATTGATAAAGCAATAAGAAAATACACTCGAAAAAACAAGTGAACACAACCTACTAAAGAAAGAGAGAGAGAAACGAACACCATCCTACCCTACGTCCAAGTTATCAGAACAAATAGAAAAAATTCTCAGTAAACACAACATCCAAACCATATTCAAACCACCTGCGAAAATAGGACAGCTTCTAAACAATACAAGAGGTAAAAAGGCACTTCTCAGTAATCCGGGAGTATATAAAATCCCTTGTTCTTGTGTCGAAGTCTATATTGTAAAAACCGGGAGAGCGGTGGGCCAACGTGTACAGGAACATGAGAGTAAAATCAGGCTAGAACATTTCACGCAATCGGCACTAGCTGAGTATCATATCGAAACAGGGCATAGCATTTTTTTTGACAAAACAACCGTCATCGCAAAAACATACAATATTTTTCCAAGAAAACTTTCAAAAATTATTTATTCCTTTTCGAGAATGTCCAGAAAATCATATGTGCTACGTGATGATTCATTTTTCATATGATATCTGATTTATTATTGTGCTATTTATATGTACTCGGTGATATTATGCTTCGTTTTTTCTGAAAAAACTGAAATGGATGAATTGTTTCACCCAAAATTGATTAAAATCGATTAAAATTTGAAACAATAAAACTAGGATCGGGTTTGAAATAATATAGAAAATTCAAGAAAGGGTGAAAGGAGGAAAGAGGGGAGGAAGGGCGAGAGAGAGAGAGAAAGAGTGTGAGAAGGAGGGAACTGATATGAGTGAGAGGGAAAGAATACCCACGTATGGAGAATATCGCGCAGTATGTAGATGGTCCACGCGTATGTATGTATGCAAATGATCAAGTAAACGAATTTTTCTTTATCGGCGTGATTTTTTCTGAGTCAAAAAAACGCGTTGATGGATCTCAAAGAATCTGGACTAATTATTATATAATCGATGGGGACTTACAGACACTTACAGCCACTGTGTCTAAAGTATATTTTGTAAAATTTCGCAAAATTAAGATTATATTCTGTGTACTAAGAAAGATTTGCTTTGATCTTCATTTTGCGCAATCGTTTAAATTTAAGATTATATTCAATGGATTAAGAAATAATGGCTTTGAACTTCAGTTACACTCTTAGAAATGTTTGCAATTTTAGTATACACAGGCATATTAAATTTCTTATATGCTTACTAAAATTCATTACTCTTTGTTATTTCAGTATACTTACGTATACTAAATTTATTTAATGAACGAGAATATTCGCAATTGAGTTTCGTTTTTCTGAGGACCCGCTCTGTAAATGCACCTTGAAGACGTTGAGACGGCCCACAGTGTCGAAAAATGGAAAAAATTCCAGCCACGCGGCATTTTTGACGATATCGCCTTGGAACTTTTTTTCATTCTCTTCTATATGTTTTATATTTAGACGCCTTGGTGCGGAAATCCAGAATTCCATCATGGTTTTTTTTATACCAGTGCAAAGTCATTTGTCTCCATGAATATGCAGGCGAATGTCCAAAAAGTTACGGGACACCCCAGTAAGTCCCAAGATATTACTATTTCTGAAGAGGTTAAGGTCATTCCTGCAGTAACTTTGAACGAGGAATCCAATGGAGACCTTGGTTTTGACCTTGAGCTTGTCCTTCAAGGTCACCTTTTTTTAATGGGAACCCCTAATTTTGACAACAGCAATCGATAGAGCCGGAAATTTTAGGTACAAACATGTGCTCAGGTTGTAGGTTTGACCTTGGATGTTACGCAAAGGTCACTTAAACTTAAACAAGGTCTGGGTGTTTTAGAGAAAAGATAAAATACCTATCAATGACAATGAGGATATTCCTGCATCAACTTAAAATGAGAAACTCAATAGTGACCTTGCTTTTAACCTTGAACTTGTCCTTTACGGTAATTTCAAGGTCAACTTTTTAAAAAATAGAATCCTAATATTTTAATGTCGGAAATCCAAAGAGCAAAAGCTTTTATGTTAGAAAATGCACTCAAGAAACAGGTCAGGTGTTACCTTAATAACCACTCAAGTTCGATGCGTCTCGAAGAAACGAACAATTATACTATATCGTATTAGGCTGACTCAAAAACTCTTTTTCTTTTTAGAGGGCAACGACCCCCCCCCCCCCCCCCCCTCCCCATTTTGTTCCAAATCCGAAAAAAGGAAATCCCTAATTTTTGTTTTTTCGTTTTTTTTTTAAATTATAACTGCTGCCGGTTTTGAGTTTAAGTTTGAAAAAATGCAACGGGAAAGTATAGAGGCTTGTAGAAAATTATCCAACGAAGAATTTCATGTATCGGTCATATGGGTTTGACATCCCTAACACACCCCTACGAGTCCCTGAAAACTACCCTTAAAACCAAAAATATTCATGCTTCACAAAAACGACCTTTTGAGCACTGTATTCTCATCTTTTTGTACCAAAAATTATTTATATTGGTTTAGTGGAATATTTATTAACATTGCTTAATTAATTTTCAATTATTTATACAAATGGAATTTGTTTAAATAATGTTTTTTTTTTCGAAAATTCGTTTCATTTGTAAAAATTATTAATATTGGTCTAGAGGAATATTTATTCACAATAATTCATTCATTTTCAATAATTTAAACAAATAAAATTTGTTTAAATAATTTTCTTTTGAAATTTTTTTTTATTAAAATTTATTCTTATTTCTTCAGAGGAATGTTTATCAACATTTGTTAATTAATTTGCAAAGTTTGAAACAAATTTGATTTGTATGAATAATTTTTCTTGAACATTTTTTTTTCAAGAAATACGGGTTTTTTCTCGAAAAAATCTTCGAACTGGCAGTTTATTATCTTTAATGACATAAATTCATTAAAGAATATTGTCAAATTCTATTTAAAAAATGATTATTGATTTTCAACAACCTTTAATTTGTTTGAACAATCATTTTTCCACAAAATTTACAAATTTTTCTTCATTGTTTCAGCAATTAAGTCTTAATTCTTAACAGGAACATATAATATTTGAATAAGTTTTAAAACTTATTCGAAAAATATTTCTCCTAAGAGAAAAAAAATTTGAATAAACAATTTATTAACACAAATTCCAATTGTTTAAATAATCGAACATCAATAAATTATTGTTAATAAATATTCCACTAGACCAATAGTAATAATTTTTAGGAAAAAAGCGAATGTTCGAAAAAAAATATTTAAACGAATTGCACTTGTTTAAATATTTAAAAATTATTGAATTATTGTTATTAAATATTCCAGTAGACCAATAGTAATAATTTTTAGGAAAAAAACGAATTTTCGAGAAAAAAAAGATTTAAACAACCATTTGTTTAAATGATTGAAAATTAATTAAGGAATGGTAATAAATATTCCACTAGACCAATTTAAATGATTCGAGATAACAAAGATACGAGAATACAGTGCCCAAAATGTCGTTTTTATGTAGAATTGATATTTTTGGTTTTAAGGGTAGTTTTCAGGGACTCGTGGGGGTGTATTAGGGGTGTCAAACCCATTTGTCCGATACATGAAATTCTTCGCTGGGTATTTCTCTACAAGCCTCTATACTTTCCCGTCACATTTTTTTAAACTCAAAAAAGTTATTTCAAAAACTGAAAAAAGTGATTTTTTTCATGCATTTTACATTGGAAACTTCAACTCAAAATCGCCAGCAGTTAAAATCAAACAAACGAAAAAACAAAAATTAGGGATTTTCTATTTTCGGATTTCAAACAAAATGGGGGAGGGGGGAATCGTTGCCCTCTAGCATGAAAAAAATTTTGCCATGCATTTTTGAGCCACCCTAATATCGTATTGTTTTATTATATCAAAAAAGATTTTCTCATATGTCTAAGTGTTTCTGGCTCTTGCTTGCTCGCTCGGCAGTTGGTATCGCCTACAGGTACGTTCATTAGGCGATCACGGTAAACTAAGATGTCTATAACGCCGTCTTGACAGGCAAAAAGAAAGCCCTCAGTCTTCGATTTTATTCCAGCAGACTTGTGAAACATGTTGGACAGAACCATAGAGAGCTCTTCTCTACGTATAATGCCGTAGAATTTACCATGAAGGGGCTTGTCAGTATGTTCTCTTAGCTGAAGCGTATGTTCTGCTTCCTGTACATGACTTTTGAGCACCAAAAGTGTTAGTGATGGTAGTCCATGTGTAGTGTCGCTGGAATTAAATGGGAGGCCAAGCTCTTTTGCGGCCCTATCTGTGGCACGGTATAGAAACGCCGCAGCATTGACGACTTCATGTTGATATACGAGTCGCATAAGAGGATCTGTGCTATTTAGAACTGAGCAGGCTGTAGCCAGAATTGTTCTTCGACGAAGACACTCAAAGCTCAGCAAGCCTCTACCCCCTTTATCTCGAGGGAGGTATATTCGAGGTACGGAATATCTAGGATGATGACTTCGATGGATTGTCATCATCTTGCGTGTGCTTTGGTCAAGTTCCTTTAACTCATCGAAGTTTAATTTCACTGCACCAAACGTATACAGCAGTGTAGGAAAGGCTAGCATATTGGTCGCCTGTATCCTATTCATTCCAGATAATTTGGAGGCCCACATTTTTCTGAGAATTTGACGATACCTTTTTGCAAGGGCCGTTTTCAATACACGCACATCTTGGGTTTCCGCTTGCGGTACTTCCGCCTATGAGTTGAAAATCCTGATCGTCACGCGATGATGTAGTTTCTAGTCTTTCTTGGTGTTGGTGGACGCAGGAACACTTGTCCAATCCAAACCTCATTCCAAACGCTTTAGAGTACCTGTTAATTCAATTAATTAATTTAATTAAACATATTATTTCCTATTACCCATTATTATTATCAATTTTGTTAGTAATCTTGTTTTCGGGTGAACCCGGTTTTTCATCATAGCCACAGACTAAATCAAGTGACTGATGTATAAAGATGTTAGAAGTTAATATAATACGATGTCTGAAATCTTCTGCGCTGATGTTGTAGGTATAAAATTAGGAGCATAGTGTAGTTTGGAGTTCGTATTTTATTACTGTTACCCATACACAGCACCACAATCGTTGGAGGTGACAACAGTCGCCTCTGGATGCTTTTTTAGAGCTACCATCTCTTTAGAGCTACTATTATTATTTTGTTTATTTTGTAGTTTGTTATTATTATTATTATTATTTAAATGAGCCCACGATCCATCCCACAGGTACTCATGACCTGGTACTTCGCTACTAAACATGGTCGCGAAACGCACCAAGTGATCAGTAGATTCGTTGATTTCGGTCGTTGTTTCGTTGTTTCGGCTCAAAGAAAGGCGTAGCAGGATGTCGGGAGAACCTGC
>CAKNXH010002109.1:57150-86890 GCA_932178445.1 Andricus quercusramuli | reverse complement strand
TATATATATATATATATATATAGTTAAAAGTTTGTCATAAGGACAACAGCAGGATTTCGCCGGGAGCGGGTGCTAATCTGAAAAATTGCACCCCCTCCCAGCGAAATCGCGGAAAAATGTCAGCCGTAACCACGTCTGATGACTGTGAGATAGGCGGTTACAGTCTGCGATGAATTCAATACGATGATCCGGCCAAAGTCTCGGGCACCCTGAGGACACGGAGAGACCCAAGGAAAGCCGCCTTCTGCATTCTCCCCGCAAGTGTCGCAGCATTTTGTTGACACACAGGGATGCTTTTCGGGCTATTAACCAGTGAAACTGTGGCACCTCCAAGAGCGCCGATGATTAGGACGAATAGCTTAACAGAATATTCGGGGTATAACCGTCGAAAATCCCTTATCATATCTTTATACCTCTCTTTCTTTTTTTTCTTCTTGGCTGTGACGTTTTTGTCAGCTGGTTCTGAAAATTCGATAACGAACATGGTTCGTTTCTCGAAGTGAAGGAGAACTATGTCAGGCCTCGAGTGCGCAACAGAAACAATTGTCGAGAATATGAAGTTCCAGTATATAGGGCACCTCTCATTTTCGACAATTGACTCTATTTCCCTAGGAGCGTTTAGCGGAGTGGTATTTGGGCTAATTCCGTAAGAGTGACAGAGATGGTAATAAAGCACTCTTAGTTGCCGCATTGTCTCTTTGGATGTAGGTCGTTCCCGCATGAGTTGGACAACTAGATAGTATGTGTCGTAGATGCTCGGGGTGTGCCTGACACGCTCTGCAGCTATCATCGGGAATGTCTTCGCTCAAAATGTGGCGACGGTACGCTAGGGTGGAAATGACACCGTCTTGGCATGCCAAAAGAAGCACTCCATGCCCGACTTCAATCCGGATGATTTAAGGAAAGCATACGTTAGCTCATACGACATCGACTGATCCTCCACATTTCTGTGGAAGATGCCGTGCATCTTCTTGTCGAGGAGCTCTTCGCGGAAGTTTTTCTCCTGTGCTTTCTTGATCCGGGCCTTCAAGAGTGAGTATTCAAGATGGATAAGATTTGATGCATTTTGCTCACCCCCGGTATTTGAGTCAAGGCCGAGTGTCTGAGCAGCCTCCTCCGCTGCTTTGTACAAAAACGCCCCTTTGCCCTCTTCTTCGTGTTTCCTGACCATTCTAAGAAGAAGATCTTGTCCATTTGCAACTATATGTGCTGTACCCAGAATAATCCTGTTGTGAAGACATTCAAGATTCAATATTCCGCGACCACCCAGGCGGCGTGAGATGTAAAGTCGCGGAACAGAAGACTTAAGGTGCATGCTTTTGTTTATGTGCAAAACCTTACGCGTCCCGATATCAAGGGATCTGAGCTCGTCCTTCGTCCACGGAACCACTCCAAATGAATAGAGAACGACCGGGACGGCAAGCATGTTCGTTGCAGATACTTTGTTCTTAGCCGACAGTTCGGGAGACGAAATCTGCCGGATGAGACGTTTGTATCTGCTTCGGAGAGTATCCTTTATAGATGTCACGTCCTAAATGCGGCTCTGTGGCACGCCCAGGTATGTACAGGTGTCTTCAGCGCTAAGGTGTCGTATAGCGCTTCTGTCGACGAGCTCAGGGTCTTCGGGGATGCCATTAAGTTTTCCATTCTTCAAATTAACCTTGGCGCATTTCTCTAACCCGAACTCCATTCCAATCTCTTGAGTGTACCCTTTGACAATTTTTAGAGCTTGATGTAGTTTCTCTTGATTTCTAGCATAGATCTTGAGATCGTCCATGTAAAATACATGAGTGACCTTATGCTTTCGATGTCCAGGTTTGCCACAGAGGTACCCTTCGGAATGGCGAAGTGCGTGAGACAGTGTGGATGAACCTTCAAGCTTTCCAACAGACAGATGATAAGTCTGTGGGAGTTTGAATCGAAAGCTTTCCGGTAACCAATCCAGGCCATCGATAGGAATCGTTGATAGGATGCTGCGTCTTTACAAACACATCTATCGATGAGCAGGTTCTCCCGACATCCTGCCACGCCTTTCTTTGAGCCGTGTTGTTCATACATCTCTCGCCACACAGGTTGAATTGTCTGAACAATCCTATCATTTAGGATAGCTGTAAAGCTCTTATACAGTGTGTGCAGACAAGTTATTGGCCTGTAGTTCTTAGGGTCAGCTAAGTTGCCCGTCTTCGGGACGAGCACTGTGCGCCCTTCCACCAACCACTCCGGAATAGGCTCTTCCGACTTTAGATATAAGGTGAAAATTCTCGCCAGATGCTGGTGGGTTGAAGGAAACTTCTTCCACCAGAAGGTCGTGATACCATCTAGACCGGGAGCGGAATAGTTCTTCGTGCCTCTTAATACGTTTTTCACCTCCTCGGTAGTGATATGTGGGCATTCCTCCTCAGCTGTTATGAAGGCATTGCACAGCTCCTTGAAGCTATTCATGTTCTTTGAGTCTTCTTAAAGTTGATGTTGGACCTCGTAGACTTCTCTCCAAAATGCTTCGACCTCCTCTGGTTTGGGCGGATGGTCGACAGTAACTGGAGGGTCTTGGAAGAGTCGAGATGGGTCAGACAAAAACTGTTGATTTTCTCTGACCCACCTCTCCCTCCGCTCTAGACTTCTCTTCGCGTTAGATAGTACTCGTATTCTGTCAACAATATGCTGCCTGATGGTTAGTAGCTTTGACTTGTTGATTTTGTGATGACGGATCCGCAGTTCGCGCCCGAACTTTCGAACCATATTCTTAATCGAATTCTCGGCTCCGGCCGACCGCAACGTCACTGCTAATGATATGGAAAAGGAGGAGAGGTATCAAGACCTTAAAAGGGAGCTGCAGCGACTGTAACCAAAATATTCGGTGAAAGTAATTATCCGTGTGATCGGTGCTCTCGGAGGTGCGAAACTATCACTGGTTCGTAACCATCAATCCATACCCGCGTGCCAAAAATATTTCAAGGCATATTTCATCGTGCCACCCATGTCACGGTCGTGAGAAGTAGCCATAATTGAACCGTCGGATCGTAGAAGGGCATATAAAGTCTGATCGCTGGTGGTGGGGAGGCCCCTCGGCATTTTTAAATACATTTGAAAATTTTAATTTTTCAAACATATATTCTTATTCAAAATTCAAATGCGCATCTTTTTTCCTTCTTGAAAAAAGTTGTAGCTCTGTGCATTCTTGAAATAATTCCAAAAAACAGGAATTTTGAAAACTGAAAAAATTCGGTTTTTTCTCCCTTCAACTCGCTCTAATTCACAGAATATTAAAGATTTTTGCTTCAAATTTGAAGAAATTATATTTCAAAGTGTACTTTAAACAGTAGAGTAGTTTAGATTTATTTTTTTTGTTATGAAAAATTGTTAATAATGTTTTTCTAGGCAAGTATACGAAAATGGTTCCAATATTTTAAAACGCAAAGTCTATCGACGTAAGTTTAAGCTATCAAAAACTTCCAGCGGATGAAATGTTCATTGGAATTTTTAAAAGTTTTTTGTGAAGTTTCACACCAATTGAACAAAGTGTTAATAACCTACGAGTGTTTTATTCTCTCGAGCAACGCCGCGAGCACATTACTCAGAGGCGCCTTTTAGCTGGATAGGCACGGCCGTCTACGAAAGTTGGAAAATTGTATTTTTCAACATCAATTACTGTGTTTTTTTATAATGATATAAGAAATTATTTCTAACATTAAGTATAAACTGGTTAATTTTGGTATGTAGTTCATAGTTTTCCAATAATAATCATTATTCTCTCTTTCTTTCTCCTTTCTTTCTCTCTCTTTCTTTCTCTTTCTTTCTTGTACTTGTTTTTCTTCCACATATTTTTCTTGGACGTTTTTGTAAACATAGACAAACCCTTTCGCCCTAAACAGAGAAATAAAAAATTTTGACAAATTTGCACATACAAATCTTCAGAATAGATTCGTACATCGTATGGATAAGAGCTTAGGCTCAAAAAGTGCATTCAAGTCTAGTGAATTTCAAAATATAGCTGAATAAATACATTTTTTAAGCGATTTAAGATGACATCTACTGAATGCATTCCCCATGGTAAAAAAAGATCAAGGAAGGAAGAAAACTGGAAAGAAAATGTTCCAAAAACAAAGCGGAACAAGGTATAAAATTTTGTTAAACAATAAAAGTACCTTCTTTATCTTATATTCTTATTTATAAGAAAAAGTCAATGAAATCATTTAATTAACTAAGAGAATTTTCAATGAAATTATTATGCTTTTTTATATAATATTATGAGCTGATGTTATTAAATTTATTTCATTCAATCATTTAATCATTTAATTTATTCACATTTTTTTAAATGAACATGTAATTCCATGAAGACTAAATTTGTTTTTTCTTCATTATTAAAAATATTATTATGGGTTTATGTAAGACGTAAATTCAATTGTTTAGGGTGAAGAGTATACATCAACTAGCCTAAAACTGGTAAAATCAAGATCTTTCGAGCCTGTTCTATCCTGCTGTACATCGCAGAAGGCTAAAAGGCGCCTCTGAGTAATGTGCTCGCGGCGTTGCCCGAGAGAATAAAACACTCGTAGGTTATTAACACTTTGTTCAATTGGAGTGAAACTTCACAGAAAACTTCTACAAATTCTAATGAACATTTCATCTGCTGGAAGTTTTTGATAGCTTAAACTTATGTCGATAGACTTTGCGATTGAAAATATTGGAACCATTTTCGTATACTTACCTAGAAAAACATTATTAACCATTTTTCATAACAAAAAAAATAAATCTAAACTACTCTACTGCTTAAAGTACACTTTGAAATATAATGCCTCCAAATTTGAAGCAAAAATCTTAAGATTCTGTGAATTAGAGCGAGTTGAAGTGAGAAAAAAAACGAATTTTTTCAGTTTTCAAAATTTGTGTTTTTTGAAATTATTTCAAGAATGCACAGAGCTACAACTTTTTCCAAGAGGGGAAAAAGATGCGCATTTGAATTTTGAATAAGAATATATGTTTGAAAAATTAAAATTTTCAAATGTTTTTAAAAATGCCGAGGGGCCTCCCCACCACCAGCGATCAGACTTTATATGCTTTATATGCTTTATATGCTTCTACGATCCGGCGGTTCAATTGAGTTTTCCGTAGGTTTAGATTTTTTTAAAATATAAATCTTTGTTTTGAAGCTTTATGATTTCTTCAAAACAAATGTCAGAATTATTCTATTCGAAAATTTATTTCTATTTATATTTCTATTTATACATCAAATTTGATTTATGTCGATGAAAAAAGTTTTTCTGATTGAAACAGATGATTCAAATATTAACCCTAGAAGTCCACACATATTTGAGCACTCATCGAGTCCACACTGGGGTCCAGTGGCCCCCATCAAGTTCAAAATGTGCCCAACGCCTCACAACATTATTTTTGTGAACAGTGATGATCATAATGTCATCCTGGGGATGTTTAGAGTATCTTAGGAACAAAAGTTCTATAAAATAAAATTTATATACTTTATAATCAATTTTTCGCAAAAAGAGTCCGAAGAAAAAAGCGTAAAATTACGGAAATAGAGTTTAATTTTTAATTTTTTTTGTTTTGATTTTTTCTTCAATTTCTCCTAGGGTTTCAAAGATGAAATGTTGGAGAATCAGAAAAAAAATATGCCTCTTCAATTCCTTTCAAAAAGTTGAATTATTCGGAGGGATGAAAAATGAGAAAATTCAAAAGTACATCGCAAAAACGTTATTTTTATTTTTTGTGTCCCAAATATACAAAAGAATTGTTTCAAAAGTTCAAAAAACTGAAAAGGAATTGTCTATATTGTTTTTTTTATTTTCCAATATGTAATGTTATTTGTGTGCAGACGCACAGTAAGTGCAGTGACCCGACCGGTGCCCGAGTTTTTCGGTCGCTTTTTCGCGAGCGCAGTGCACATCTCACTTTTCGTTCTAGCCGATTTATGCGTAAGACTTCTGCAACATGTTCAATGTGTAAAATGGTAGCTATGGATTCCTTGAGCGATTTCCGCAGTGTACGAAAAAGTTACACCGAGTCCACACTGGGGTCCAATGGCCCCCACTCACGTTTTGCTTCTACCTTGCTTCCTGCCTGAGGACTAACTGATGACGCCAACCTATGTGACCTATGCTCAGATACCTAAAACGAATTTACATTGGGTTGAAACATCGATATTGATCTTTATCTAAAAGGGACACTCAAATGAAAAAGCGCTGAGGTCCAATGGCCCCCAGTGTGGACTTCTAGGTTTAAAAATAAGCATAACTTCCTTACTCTTCAGCGAAGTGTAATAATATCAATGTTGAATTATGTTAGTGAAAAAAATTTTACTATAAAAATTCCTGTTTTCAAATATTATGCATTACCATAACTTCCTTACTCTTTAATAAAATGTATCAATATTATAGGTCAATCGATTCGTCTTGAATCAACAAAACTTTTCTATTCTCACATCAACTTTAAATTATGAGGAGACAATTTTTACTATAAAAATCGATTTTAAAAATATATAAATCACCATAACTTCCCTACTTTTTAATCAAATGTATTAATATTGTAGGCCAGTCCATTCGTCTCGAACCAAGAAATCTTTTATATTCTTGCATCAACTTTGAATTATATTGAAAAAAAAAATTTACCACAAAAACCCGTATGTTCAAATATTATGCATTACCATATCTTCCTTACTCTTCAATAAAATGTATTATTACTATAGATCCATCTAATCGTCTTGAATCAGCACATCTTCTATGTTCTTGCATCAAGTTTGAATTATGTTAATGAAAAAAGTTTGACTATAAGAAACCGATTTTCAAAATATATAAATTACCATAACTTCCCTGCCCTTCAATAAAATGTATCAATATAATAGGTCAATCGATTCGTCTCGAATCAACACATCTTTTCTGTTCTTGCATCAACTTTGAATTATGTTAATGAAAAAAGTGTTACTATAAAAAACCGATTTTCAAAATATATAGATCACCATAACTTCCCTAAATTCAATAAAATATATTAATAATATAGGTCAATCGATTCATTTCGAACCAATGAGTCTTTTATATTCTTGCTTCAACTTGGAATTATGTCAATGAAAAAAGTTTTTCTATAAAAACCGATTTTTAAAATATTATTAAGTGCTAAAAAAATGCAACAAATATTTTTAGAAACCTTCTGTCAATTCAAGATATTAGTGGGGGAAATAAGCCCTCCAAATTTCATCAATTTATCTGCAACCGTTTTCAAGTTATCGTGTTCAAAAAAAAGTGTGATATCCCCGCATCCACACACACACATCCGGACAATTGCTTAGAACATTGTATTAGACATTTTTAAGTTAAGGAAAGTTTAATTGAATAAAATTAAAAATTTTGCAAAATGTTACGATTACAAAGCTTCCTCTATGAGGAAGCAAAATAAACAAAAATTATTCAACAAGACTTTTCATGGGTTCTACATCAATGAAATTTTGGTAAATAGTAAAATACATCAATAGGAGGAAGAATGAATAACAGATCATTAATTTTACATAAAATCACATTTTTAATATATTCTTATATTCTCAACAAATACACGGTATATCATTCATCTATATTTTTTTATATTGGTCACAAACATACAGATGAACTGTGCACTGTTAGTCACTACTGGTTTAAACGAAGCACGCACTTCTCAACTTTTTTATTTATTCTGTCAGTGTAAAAGTCATTTATTGATGTTACAATTTTCAATATTATATAATACAGTCTACGATAATGAAAGAACTTGGCGTAAAGTGATTTCCGCATTTGTCTTGTTGCAAAGCACAAAGGCATTCGCATTTAAAAGCCTCATTAAATTATTTTTTTGTTTTTCGCTTCCTCATAGAGGAAGCTTTGTAATGGTAACATTTTCAAAAATTCTTAAATTCATTTAATTAAACTTTCCTCAATTTAAAAATGTGTAATACAATGTTCTAAGCAATTGTCCGGATATGTGGATGTGTGGATGTCACCGTTTTTTGTGAACACGATAACTTGAAAACGGTTGCAGATAAATTGATGAAATTTGGAGGGCCTATTTTCACCACTATTATCTTCAAGCTGACAGAAGGATTTCTAAAAATATTTGTTGAATTTTTTTAGTACTTAATAATATTTTAAACCTCGGTTTTTTATAGTAATAGCTATTTACTTGACAAGTGTAGAAACTAGGCCATTCCCGATGGGTGTGAAGTTGGCGTCACGAGCCGAAGGCGAGTGATGGCATCACACGAATCGAGGATTGCCCACTTCTCACGTATGTCAAGTACAATACTTTTCACAGCGAGTCTAAGGAAAAAGTTAGATTTTCGGTGTGAGATTCTCAATAAATAAGTGAATCTGTTTATTTATTCATTTTGATCACCACTAATCATAGTAATCGTTGTTACAATTATTCATATTGAATACAGTTAAGCTTTTTTCGAAGTGAGAATCTCAATAAATAACCCAGTGGGCAAAAAATTCAAACAAGTTTTTAGAACGTCCTAAAAACGTCCTATGTCAGGCCAAGTCGTATTTTCTATACGTCTCATTACATTGTTCCTTTGGCTACTTTACAACCTCTAGAGGTGTAAAGTAGGATATTTTAAAAACTCTAGAGATGTAAAGTGAGAATCTCAGAAATCGGTAACTTTCCAGAGTCTACGGAGGCACGGAAAATCGAACTTTCCGCAGACGTGCTGTGAAAAACTTTTTTCACTAACATAATTCAAAGTTGATGTAAGAATATGAAAGACTCATTGGTTCGAGATGAAACGATTGACCTATATTATTAATATATTTTATTCAAGCGTAGGGAAGTTATGGTAATTTATATATTTTGAAAATCGTTTTTTATAGTAAAACTTTTTTCATTAACATAATTCAAAGTTAATGGAAAAACAGAAAAGGTGTGTTGATTCGAGACGAATCGATTGACCTATAATTTTAATAAATTTTATTGAAGAGTAAGGAAGCTAGGGTAATGCATAATATTTTAAAATACGGTTTTTAAATAGTAAAACGATTTTTATAGTAAAAGTTTTCACATTCTCATAATTTAAAGTTGATGCAAGAATATAAAAGATTCATTGATTCGAAACGAAACGAATGACCTAAATTATTAATATATTTTATTAAAGCGTAGGGAAGTTATGGTAATTTATATATTTTGAAAATCGATTTTTTATAGTAAAACTTTTTTCATTAACATAAGTCAAAGTTGATCCAAGAACAGAAAAGATGTGTCGACTCGAGGCGAATCGATTGACCTATATTATTAATACTTTTTAGTAAAGCGTAGGGAAGTTATGGTAATTTATATATTTTGAAAATCGTTTTTTTATAGGAAAACTTTTTTCATTAACATAATTCAAAGTTAATGCATTTTATTGAAGAGTAAGGAAGCTATGGTGATGCATACTATTTTAAAATGCGGTTTTTTAATAGTGAAACGATTTTTATAGTAAATATTTTCACATTCTCATAATTTAAAGTTAATGCGAGAATAGAAAAGTTGTGTTGATTCAAGACAAATCGATTGACCTATAATATCAATACATTTTATTGAAGAGTAAGGAAGCTATGGAAATGCATAATATTTGAAAACACGATTTTTTTGTAGTAAACATTTTTTCACTAACATAATTCAAAATTAATGCAAGAACGGAAAGCACTCCTTGATTCGATGCAAATCGGTTGACCTAAAATATTAATACATTTTTTTAAAGAGTAAGGAATTTATGCTCTTTTATAATATTCGAATCATCTGTTTCAAGCAGAAAAACTTTTTTCATCTACGTGAATCAAATTTGATGTATGAATAGAAAAGACGTTTTGATCATAGATTTTCGAATAGAATAATTCGGACATTTGTTGTAAAGGAATAATGAAGCTTGGAAAGGGATAGGGTGCGACAGAACTTTCCCTTTCCCTTTTCCAGCTCGAAAAATAATCATTTCGAATAAAAAATTTGATTTGTCTTTGTATTTATAAATTGTGTGTATTATTTTCTTTTCATTGTAAATTTCTTTTTCTAAGTGATCAAAATGAAGACTTTGGTTTGCCTATTATTAAAACAAATCTAATGCTTCCGCTTCGAGGAAAGAAATACATTTGCTAACGGGACGCAAAGTGCTCGTGAAATGAGCACCATATAATTATAAATACAAACAAAGTGGAAACACTCGAGATAGAATTCACAGCCAGTTTGTTTTAAGGAGGGTACGGCTTTAAGTTTTTCATCTCATATCTATTATCATATCTATATCACTCTGAACATTTATTTACATGTTTTAAGTTTATCATGGCATCAAACTGTAAATTTCGATATCACCAACTTGCCTGCATTAAAATTCTAAAATTTCAAAACTGGCCAGTGTTCACTTTTCTTTTTAAATTATAAAGGACCCCGCCTTAAATTATATGGTGAAATGGCTTGCATGGATTCGGATGAAACTTGGTAAATATGTAGATTAAAAGAACCTAATGAAATATCCGGAAACAAAATATACAAAAATGGAAAGGGAGAGACGACGGCAGAGCGAGGTAAGTACCGAATGCGAGTTAGATAATGATATATGCTGCGCGCATTTGGAAACTGCCGAACGCTAAGCGCTCAAGATTTTTTAAAATAAAACGTCACTGCTGTAAAATCAAAAATGGTGCCCCAGTGAGATTAATATCAAATCAGGTTAATATTATAATGATATATATCGCGTGCTCATCTGAACAAAACAAAAATACAAAACAAAACAAAAACAAAAAAAAACTAAAATACAAAACTAAAATACAAAACTTGCTCACGTGAGCGCAGGTAAGATGCCAACGTCTGGTTGAAACAAAGATCGTTTATTTTAATGATACTTATGACGTTCATATCACCGTGGGCTGGCGTCTTCCTTCTTTTTGATGTTTGCTTTTAATTGCTACCAGGTCTTTAGTACAGAACCTAGGGTTTTTATAAGTTTTGTTGTACCAAGGTTCTTAAATCTTAGCAAAAGCCGTATACTCCACTGTAATACGTCTGCTTAAGATGGCAGAAGCTGTCCTTGTGCACGATATCCTCGTGGGCTGTTTCAGTTTTCAAAGTATTTTCATCTGGATCTTTTTCAATCCCAGGTACGGTTTACAGTTGACCTTCTCGATAGTTTGGACCACTGAAGGGTCTGCACTGAAGACTAACTGGGACACTCTGGCATCTTTCTTCGCTTTCATGATGGTCCACTCCTCCACTTTCAACGTGAGGTCTTGGACTGTTAAACTTTGGAGGATAGCTTATGGTTCCTCGGAAGTTCCAGGTATCCGTGGCATAAACTTAGCAGACTTGGGAAGGTCCTTGGAATCAATGGCTTTGATTCTTGCATCTTGCCATGGTTTCAAACCGACTACTGCATCGATGGGCCATGTCATAGACACCTTAACTGAGCAGGTGACGGTAAACCAGTTGTTTTTAAATCGGCTGTCCTCAAACCTCGAGATAATGTTACCAGGGTTTGCCCCGGCGATCTCAGTTTTGAGGGCTGTTTCGATAGCTATTGCTTGTTCTAAGTTGAGCATCTCTTCCGGGAATCCATTAGGTTAATTTGCCATCAGACCGGTAGCCTTTAGGGGTCTCTGGTTGATGGGTTGTCTCATCTTGCAATTGCTGGCGATAGTACCTCCTTCTGGCTGCAGTATTATATTCTTTCTTCCTAGGGCCTTTTGTTCCTTAGTAGCTTTAACCTCGTATATGGCACTTATTAAAGTCCCACTTCCAGCCGGCCCACTTGAGATGCTAGGAACCACACAGTTTCCTTGTTTCTTTAAACGGTGTTTAACTCCTTCATTGGCTTCCATCTTCTCGAGAGAAAAAGTCTCTTGGAGGGTGCCATTGAAGAATCCCCTTGGTGCGTTTGTTTTCGTTTGTCATGTTTTCGGAATTCATTCGGAATTCATTCTGTTTCCACGAGTAGCTATGGAACTAAAGGGTCGGTATTCACATATCTCCTCTTATCGGGATAAGACCATTTACACTGGGAGGTTGTCCGGTATCCCAGGACATCGCATGAGTTACCTTAACCAGGTAACTTTCAGCCTTCGACACGATACTTAACGTCCTGGCCTAGGTAGCTGGTTTGCGAGTCGAGACCCACCTGACATTCGCTGCTTAGTCGAATTCACGCTGATTCTTCCACCTTACTATCCCCGAACTCCTACCCATCAAGGGTCATCCTCGCTGTGGCTTCCAGGCCATCGCTGCCCGCGGGAGTTCTTAGGCCTCCTGTTCGTGGCCAGTTTTGAACTCACCTTCTCTTGGCAGCATCTACCGTCCTATGTAGCAATGATAATTAGGAATACTTAACGTTTTCTCACCTAAAATCTTAAACTTAAAATACTTTTAAAAATTTTGACGTTTTTCCTGCACTCTGCCGTGGGTTTATATCCCATCTTATGCATGTGATAGTTCAGGTGGTTGTGCCCTGTAAGCATCTGAACCACTTTTCTGATGTATTTTGTGGGTAAACCCAGGATTTTTTGGCTCTGTCCATCCTGTACGTACTCCCAGGATGGCTTTTGCCTGTCGGCAGCCCTGGGTTTGTTCCCTGTACTCCCGGTGCTTAGTCCGGATCCAGCTTCTTGATGGCCAGCCCGATGCAGCAAAACGCTAGTCCCAGTACCGGTTTCGGTCCTATGTATTCACTTGCTGCTCCGCCTTTTGTCAACTGGTCCGCCTTTTCGTTGCCCTTGATTCCTGTGTGACCAGAAACCTATATGGGAGCCACGTTTTTCTTGTCTGCCAGTTGGTTTCGTGCCTTTTTGCATTCCCAAACCAGCTCTGATGTTATGTCTAGTTTCTGAACTGCAGTTAATGTCGCTTAGCTATCCGAGCAAATTATAATCTGGCTACCAGCAGCGTTTTCTTCTAACAAGGTCTTAGCACAGCGAAGGACCGCCAGGACCTCCGCCTGAAAAACGGTGGCATGCCGCCCAAACGGGATTTCTATTCCCCTTCTTCCCGCGCTGTCATACATTCCAGCTCCTGACCCTCCCACTCCTATGCAGACATCTGTGTGTATTTTCTCGTGAAAATGACCAGGCCCATAAACGTTTCCAGTTGAACCCCCTGACTACGAAGGAGACCTTCGCCCCATCTGGCTTCGAGTCGCCTCCGGCGTAGCATGCTTCCTATCCAGCTCACTAGATAGATTGACACATCACACCTTGACTCTTCTCGACAGATGACTTCTGAAGGGATATTGGTGAAGGCTCCCTCGATATTCAAGAAGGTGCACACAGCATACCTTCCCTTTTGCAGCTGCTGCTCCAATTTTGACCAAGACAACATGGATCGCAGTTCCTACCGAGCAACCTGCCTGAAAGACGTCTTGCCCTCTGTACAGCGGAGAGGTTATAAGTACCTCATCACTGATTTATCTCTCGACCAGCCCCTCCAGCGTCTTCAGGATGAAGGATGTCATGCTGATTGGCTGGAAATCTTTCGCAGCAATGTAGCCCTCCTTCCCAGGTTTGAAAATGAAGGTCACTCTGCCATCCTTCCATGCCGATGGCACGTGTTTTAGGGCAATACTTGCCCTAAATTCTTTCGTCGGCAATGGATAGACGCCAGCCGCCCCTGATGATTTAAAGGGCAGAAGAACCCAAGGGCTTATTCCATCTTCTTGATATCAACGACCTTTGCGGCCAAATTCAAGTCTGCCATCTCCCTCTCTTAGACCCAGCCTTCCACCTCTCGGTCGATTTGAGTTCGCTGGCAACCTGGGAAGTGGTCTTCCATCGGATGAGTCAGCGTTGCTTCTTCATCCTTGGAAAATTGACAATCATCGAGCCTAATGAGTCCGAGGAGAGCTACCGGATTTTTCGCCAGGATCTTGTGGGACCGCGCTGTTTCTGGAATGTTCTTTGATTCCTTCAATCTTCCTGTTTATGAATGCTGATAATTTTATTGTATTCATGCTGGCCCGTCTTATATATGTCTCAGTCTGAAGGCAACTTAATTCTGTTTGCCCTGTTGCACAACGCTGTGTTGCACAACGCTCTGGTCTTTTCACGGAGTTTCTCTAGTTGGGTGTTCCACCATTCTGCTCCATTCCTAGACTTAATTATGTTTGTAGGGTAATTGTTTCTAGGACTAACTGGAACAAGATACATCTGTGGTCCGAGAGAGACTCCTCATCGGAGACTCTCCAGCCCTTTATCTAGCTCCTCAGTGCTTCCGAGCATTGAGTTAAATCGAGAACCTCACTTATGTTTTTAATTTGGAATGTGGGATTACCACCCTGGTGTTTGTGCTCCCCCACACTGTATGGTGGAGGTTTGTGTCACAACCCAACATCAGAGAAATCATATAAATATAAATAAGCCGAGGCAATAAACACCTCTAGCCTTTCTCCGCTTTCGCCCCTGAGACTCACCATAATAACGGTGAGGTCCTTGGTGCAGAGCTTAGGAACCAAACTCGCATCTATAACCTTGACATCTATGCATGCCCTTGGTGCTTCTCCGCGCGGACCCTTATATATGGAGCCACACCCTTCCAAGGTAACCCCCAGAAGGTAAACCTACTTGCCCCTAGATAGGATCGGTAATTCAGGGCCGCAAAGGCCTTGATTGATTATTCGGGAAGACCAACAATTAGAATCTAGTCCATCACCTTCGGACTAGCTTTTCGCCTGTTGGAATACACCTTCCACGATTCGGTACGTGGAGTGGGGTTCTGGAAGCTCAGACGGCTCAGAACAGTCGAGAAATCTTCGGCGGTGCCGGGAATCAGTACGGTTGCTCTGGGGCACCTTCGGAGACAATCCGTCCCCTTGATCTCCAGGTTTAGTCCGTGCTTGAGCTTAAATGGTAGAGTTCTCTCCACTAGCCAGTCCCACGAACAGATGTCTGCGACCTCCACGACGGTGGCCCCGAACCTGATGAAGATATAGTTGAATCTGGGGGCGCATTCTTCGTGGGTAACGCATCAATCCCTTTAGAGATTTCCTGCCTCAGCTCGCTCATCTTCTCGGGAGATATACAGGCTTCATGATAACCCGACGCAACGACAAATCTCACCAGGGCGTTGTTAGCCATCTGCGCGAAAGTGAGACCATATGTTTCCAGAGACTGTAGCCATTTCAACTCCCTTTTCGGGGAAGTGTCTTCGGAGTCCTTCCTCTTCCTGTCTGAAGAATAAGCCTGAAATGAGTAAGCTCCCGATTATGTTCCGGTAGCCATGGCCCCCTGTGAGGTTGCTTGGCTGCGTTTTGCAAGACACTCTAAGCGGGCTCTCCTTCTTTCTATGCCGATACCGTTTTCCTTCCTTACGGAGAGTCCCGTTAGCTGCTCTTCCACCGTGGCAACAAGATTGATGTCATCGGTTTCAGATGTCTGCACCGCTCCTGGTGGGCTGTCCCCAGAGGAGCAGCCCATCTTTGGCGGTGGGTTAGACGAGGGTCCAGGATTGAAACCCTCATTGATTTTGTTTGTTTTTTGTAAGTCGCCTTCTTTGTTCCCACGAGTAACTAGGGCTCGACTTAATTCCATTTTTCCATTAGCGTGATCATACTCCACTCTAACTCCTAGGTATTCTCTTATTTCGCCCATATCTTTCATACTAAATCTTTCAGATAGCAAATTTTTTATTTTTTGTATTTTCTTTCTATTTTTACTACACAATAATACATCGTCATCATAATTTACTAAATAAACCGTATCATCACCTTTTCCATAAACGTATAAACATAAATCTACGTTACTTTTCTGGAGGCCTATTCTTTTAACATACTAATCAAAGAATTCATACCAATCCCTGGGACTTTCGCTTAAACCGTACATTGATTTTATCAATTTACAAACTCTGTTTGTCCCATCTTCGCAACCTTGTGGTTGAATAATATATACTTCAGTGCTTATTTTTCCATTTAAGAATGCAGTTTCTATATCCATTTGTCCAATAATTAAACCATTTTGACAACAAAAAGCAAATAAAAATTTAAAAGTTTCATTACTTGCTACTGGAGAGTATATATCGTCACTTACATTACGTTGCTGAAAGCCTCTTATTACTAATCTGGCTTTATACCTGTTACCTGTTTTTTTTGTATATACCCATTTTACATCTAACACGTCTTTGTTTTTAACATTTTCGACTAATTCCCAAGTTTCGTTTTTATCTAAGCATTCTATTTCTGTATCCATAGCCTTTTTCCAATATTTATTTTCATCGCAATAAATCGCCTCCTCAAAAGTACACGGAGTATCAATTTTACAAAAATTCGCGTAAACACTAGTTCCACTTTCTCTTTCTGGGAATCTCGTTGGGCTTTTCTTATTATGTGCAGATTTTCTTTGAACTTCTAGATTTTTATTTTATTTTCCCTTATGTTTAAATCAATTTGTTCACTCTCATTTTCATTTAGTTCAGTTTGTTCATTTTCCTCATTACTTTCTGAGCTACTTTCCAACATATCGTTACTAACATTATCATTATTTGTTTTATCAGGAATTTCATCATCAAGGCCAATATATTTAATATCTTTTTCTACGAATTCTACATGCCTAGCAACAATTATTTTATTATTAATTAAAATTCTATAACCTACTTCGGCGTAGCCTAACAGTATTCCCATATCTGCCTTTTTATCCTATTTAGACGTTCTTTTTTGTTCCGGTTTTCTCACAAAAACTTTACTCCCATATAACTGTAAATTCTCAAAATTAGGTTTTTTCCCAAAAAATATTTCATAAGGCGTCTTCTTTTCCACAGTAGTGGCTAATGTGCGATTTTTCAATTAGGCTGCCGCGCATACTATTTCTGGCCAATATTTTTTATCTACCTGCGCCTCAGTTAATAAATAACGCGCATTAGTGAATCTATAAAATTGACCTTTTACATATTCTAGTGCATTATCACATCTTATTTTCTTTACCCTTTTTCGGTTAAATTTTCACTTTCGTTCACAAATCGAACTAAACAATCATATGCTTCATCTTTAGACTTAATACAGTAAACTTTAGCTATTTTTCTATAGTCATCGATAAACGAAACAAAATATTTTTCATTATTAAAACCTACTGTTTTGAAAGGACCACACACGTCAGAGTATATTATTTCTAATATTTCTTTGGCTCTAGATCGATTATGATTAAATGGCAAATTATGCATTTTATTTTCTACGCATGTCTTACATTTCATAATCTCTGATTCAATTTCATTCGGAATGCCGATCACTAGTTGATCTCTACACAAAGTATTTAAATAACTAGACTTGCATGTTGGTGGCGGAAGTGAGAACGTGATTAGTGTCAGGTGGTGAGAGGATTTACGGAATTTGTGTGGTAGGTGTGAGTGGAGTGTAAGGGTGGAAGCGGAGGAGGTGAGTAGGGTTGTGTGGGGTGAATTGGGGAGATAAAAAGTAATATTGAGAGTGGGTGTGAGGCGGGATATAGCAAATTGGGAAAGTGAGGTTAGGTTAGCAAGGAATCGGGGGAATTTGTGGTCAGGAGTCTTGGGCCTGCGAGGGTCAAGGGTGGAGCTCGAAAATTTGGGGGGATGTTAAGTGAGGGAAAGGGGTGTCTGCAAGGGCTGTGAGGAATAGAAAAAAAAAAAAAAAAAAAGGGAAATAAAGAAAAATTTGGCGGCAATAGACAGCATTCTGCAGAGACATCTGGCGGTAGCAGAGGGTACTGCATGGAGAGGTCCCAGTTACCGGCGGCAAAGCGGGAGGTTGGTAGTGAGAGTACTGGTAGTGACGGTGACGGGGAGAAAATTTTCCACGTGCCACGACAGCCAACAGAGCGTGGCTCAGTGTCTAGTAGCGCGTCAGGGAGTGGGAGAAAGCGGGACAGTGGGAACGAAGGAAGAGAGAAGGTGAGGGAGAGAACATCGAGCGTAAGTGACGGGGAGGATCTCTTGAAAAGGAAAAGAGACAGCCAAGAGAGTCCGGACAAAAGCGTGGTAGAGAGTCCGTTTAAAAAAAGCGGGAGAACCAGTAGGACACCCCCCCAAAAAATGGGGGAAAATGTGGAGAAGGAGGCTCTCGGTATACTGATAAGCGAGATCAGGGGGCTGAGGGAGGAATTGAGAATTAGAGATGAGAAATGGGAAAAGGAGATGAAAGAGATGAGGGAGAGAGTAGGGTCGTTAGAGAGGGAAAGGAAAGAAAAAGAAATTAAAATAAAGCAGATGGAAGAGGAAAATAGGGTGTGGAAGGAAAGGACGGAAAAAAGGCTTGAGAAGATGGAGGGCAGGACGGAAATGGAAGGCGGAGGTGGGGGGAGCGAGATTAAAGGTATTTGGGAGAGGGTAGAAAATCTGATAGAAGAGAAAGTGGGAGAGCGTAGGAGTGAGAAGGAGGAGAGGGCGGATAGGGAAAGGTTAAGGGCAATGGAGTTGAGAATGGAGAGAAAAGAGAAGGCAGACAGGAGGAATAATATTGTAGTAAAAGGGTTAAAGCTAAAGAACGGGGAAGAAAGAGACGGTGTGGAAGCGCTGCTACAGAGCATAGGGTGGGTCAAAGGCAGGGTAGGGAAAGTTAAGTTGGAGGGGAGAAAGGACAAGGAAGTGGCGGTTGTGGAGATGGAGAGCTGGGAAGAAAAGTTGGGGGTAATGAGAAATAAAAATAGGATACAGGATAGGAGAGTTTTCATCGATCACGATTTAACGAGAAAGGAAAGGGATTTGCAGAGAATGCTGAACGACAGGGCTAGAAGGGAGAAGAGTGAAGGGAGATCGGCGAAGGTAGGATATAGAAAAATAAAAATAGACGAGAAAATGTGGGTGTGGGATGAGGAGAAAGAGGTGTTGAAGGAGGTGCAGGGGAATTTGTTTCGTAGGCAGTAGGGGGGTGGGGGTAATGCAGGATAGAGGAGGATTGAAGGTGTTGTATTGGAACGTAGCAGGGATAAGGAAGAAGGATGAGGAGTTCTGGAGGTATGTACAAGAATTTGATGTTGTGGGACTGGTTGAGACGTGGGTAGAAAGAAAGGAATGGGACAGAATAGAGCCAAAACTGCCAAGGGGGTACAAGTGGAGACTCCAGGAGGCGGTCAGAGTGAAGAAAAAAGGAAGGGCTAGTGGGGGAATTATAACGGGGGTTAGAGATGGATTAGAGGAAGAAGTTCATGGAGAGAAAGAGAGGGAGGGAGTGCAAATGAGGCAAGTAAAAATAGGAGGGATACCGTGTAAGTTTGTGACAGTGTACAATAAGGATGGGATGGAAAGAATTAAAGAAAGGGTGGAAGAATTGCTAGGCGAAAGAGAGGAGGGTATGGTGATACTGGGTGGGGATTTTAATGCGAGGATGGGAAGGGAAGGGGGCCTTTACAGGGAAGGGGAGAGCTTCAAAAGGAATTCGAAGGATAGGATAATAAATAAGGAGGGAGAGATTCTAAGGGACTGGATGGAGCATAGAGGGTGGGCAGTGGCGAATGGTATGGCTAATGGGGACGAAGAGGGAGAATACACGTATGTAAGTAAGGTGGGGGTATCGGTGATAGACTACGTGGTAATGAATATGCAAGGATGGGAGGAGATGGAAAAATTCGCAGTAGAGGGGAGGGCGGAATCAGACCATCAGCCATTAAGTCTGTGGATAAGAGGTGAGGGTGGAGGAAGACAAGGCGGGGAAGAAGTCTCGATAGGGGAGAGGGTGACCTGGACGAGGGAGGCGATAGAGAAGTATCAGGAGCGGCTAGGAAAGGTACGCTTTAGAGGGGAGTCTGTGGAAGAGATATGGGAGGATCTGAAAGAGAACGTGAAAGGGTGTGTGCAAAAGAAGGTATTCAGAAAGAAGAAGAAAGGAATGGTGAAGCCATGGTGGGATAGGGAATGTAAAAAGATGAAAAGGAAGGTGAAGAGGAAGTACAAGAAGTGGAAAGAGGGTAATGCGAGAAGGGAGGAGTACGTAGAAACGAGGAAGGGGTTTAGATTGATATGTAAGAAGAAAGAACAGGAAAAGGAGAAAGAGCTGGAAGAGGAGTTAGCAAATGTTAAGACGGAGGGGGACGTCTGGAAGATAATAAATAGGTTTAGGAAGCGCAGGGTGGGGGTCAGCGAGAAGATAGGGAGTGAGGAGTGGAGGGAATTTTTTAAAGAATCGTTCCAGGGCTCAGATTCAAGGAAGACGGATGGGGGAAGTAGAAGAACGGGGGAGGCAGAGATTGAGGAGTTGAATGACGAGGAGATAGAGAAGCAGATAAGGAAGTTGAAAAGGTCAAAAGCAGCAGGGCTGGATGGGGTAGAGAACGAAGCATGGCTGTTTAGTACACAAGAGGTTAGGGAGAGGCTGAAGGAGGTAGTGAAGAAAGTTTGGAGGGGTGAGGGATTCCCAGGAGGGTGGAGAGAAGGCTTAATAGTGCCACTGTATAAGAAAGGGGATAGAGATATGCAGGAAAATTATAGAGGGATTACGCTAATGAATACGGCGTATAAAGTATATGCGATGGTGGTGGCAGAGAGACTGCGGAAGGATGTTGAGGGGAAAGGAATATTGCCGGAGACGCAGGCGGGATTTAGGGCGGGTAGGAGTACTATCGACAATATTTACGTGCTGCAGCACGTGGTAGATAGAGAATTAGCGAAGAAAGGGGCGAGAGTGTACGCGTTTTTTGTGGATCTCAAAGGCGCGTTTCCATCGGTGGATAGGGGGAGGTTGTGGGAGGCGATGGAGGATAGGGGAGTAGAGAGGGGCCTAATTGAAAGGGTAAGGGAGATATATGAAGAGACAAAAGACAAGGTAAGAGGAGGGGAGGGGATTTCGGAGGGATTCTGGATGGATAGGGGGTTAAGGCAAGGGTGCCCACTTAGCTCAACGCTTTTTGCGATTTTAATTGCGGATATGGAAAGTAAGCTGGAGGCCGGGGTGGTAGGAGGAGTCAGGATAGGAGGGGTTAGAATTTGGTCACTAGCGTATGCAGATGACATAGTGTTGCTGGCAAGCAGCGAGGAGGCCTTAAAGGAGATGATTAAGAGGTTGAGAAGATACCTGGATAAAAAGGGGTTAGAGCTGAATGTGGAAAAGTCCAAGGTTATGGTGTTCAGAAAAGGAGGGGGAAGGGATAAGGGAAGGGAGTGGAAGTGGAAGGGAAAGGAGGTGCAGGAGGTGAAAGAGTTTGTGTACTTGGGCTTCGTGTTTCGAAGGAATGGTGGAGTGGATGGTCACATAAAAGAGAGAGTGAGGAGGGCAAATGTAGTGATGAGGCAGGTGTGGGGGTTGGGAAAGAAGTTATTCGCAGATGATTTTGGAAGGAGAATGAAATTGTTTGATTCACTAGTGATGAGTGTGCTAATGTATGGGGTAGAAGTGTGGGGGTGGAAGGAAAGTGAAGAGGTTAATAGAACGCAGGAGAGGTATGTAAAGTGGACCCTGGGGTTGGCAAGGAACACGCCTAATTATATTGTCAGGAGGGAGACGGGGAGAGCGAGTGTAGGAATTCTAGCAGGGAGCCGGGCGTGTAAATATGAGGAGAAATTTTTGGAAGAGGGGGGAAGTAGGCTAGTTAGGGCGTGTTGGTGGGAAAAGGAGAACAAGGGAGGGGTTGGGAAGATGGAGGCTGAGAGGGAAAGGTATTTTAGAATGAATGGACTGCAGATGGATGAAGTGAGAAGGATGCGCGAGGAAGGAAGGAAGGTTTATGACGTGGTTAGGCAAAACGGCATGGAGAGAGAGAAGACAGAAGGGGAAGAGAGAATAAGAGAGTCAAGATTCAACGGGAACTATGTGTGGATTATGCCAAGTGCAAGAGCGCAATATTTATGTGAGAAAGGAGAGAAAGGAAGTCAGGAGCTTATAGCGAGGATGAGGTGTGGGTGCATGGAGGGCTTCAATAGGTTCTGGCTCTCGCGAGAGAAGAGGATGTGTGAACTGTGTGGAAAGGGGGATGCAAGAGTGGAGCACTGGTTGGAGGAGTGCGTGGAGGTGGAAAGAAGTGAGATAAGCATGGAGGTATTGTTGCATGAAAAGGGGGAAAAAAGGGCAGTAGCATGGGTGAAGGGAGTGTTGGGTAAGATGGAGATGAAGAGAAGGAAGGAGGAAGAGGAGTGGAGAAGGAAAGATTGTAAATAGGAGAGAAAGTAGATATAAGTAACATGTAAATATTGTAAATAGTAGATAAGTAGTAGGTATTAGAGCGATAACAGAGGTTGGCAAGCGAGGCAATGCGAAAAAGTAGGGATATGCGGGCGAGGCGAAGCGAGGAAGGCAAGGCGATACGAGCGTGCGGCTTAGAGATAAGGAATGGAAGGATGTTAGTTTTTAAGGGTTAGTTTTAAGAAAATTCTGTAAAAAATGGATGTGTAAGCAAGTCAATTTTTTAAGGCCAGCAGGCTGAAAAATAAACGTTTATCTATCTATTTAAATAACTAAAATTGACATGACCTAACATTCTGTGCCATTTTTCCTTTTAACTCATTTCACTAGTTAATTCAATATTGTTTACTTGATTTTGTTTAGGTTTTAAAAAACTTTTCATTGGATAAATTTTATTTTCTGTTTTGTAGACAACGGTTGTCAATTTCCCAAATTTATCAAAAATTTTAGATTTATCGCCTTTCGAAACAATAGTATTGTTATCAGTAATTTTTCCGTAACTAATTAAATTATTTCTCATATCTTTAGAATAATAAACATTTCTTATATCAACTTTATTAAATTTCCCAAACGCTTCGAAATAACTTATAACATTTCCAATTTTCGTTGCTTTTACCGACCTATTATCGCCTAAATATATATTCACCGGTTCTTTTAGATCAATGCAATTTCCAAAGTATTTATCATTATTAATAACATGATCCGTACATCCGCTATCTAATAACCAATTTATCTCGCAATTACTTATCTTATTTACTTCGCTGTTACCCGCCGAATGTGCTGTTATAGTTGCTATCCACGCGTTCGCTCCTGCGTCTCGTTGCTCGTGCGCTGCTGCTCGCCGTCGACCACGTTGGCTCCGAAAATTTCCTCTACTTCTCACGTTGAAACCTCGGCCGCTGTAACCGCCGCTGGCTCGTCTGAATCCGCCACTGCCTCTACTGTAGCCGCGAACACGTGATGGCCCACGCCACGCATTGTACTCTCCTTTGTTCTTGGTACATTCTCTGGCAAAATGGCCTACGTCTCCGCACGTAAAACAGCCTTCCTGCTGTGCAGCAAATGCGTTCGATTTCCTTTCTTCATGTAGTTATTTTACTTTTCTTTTCAGCGATCTCTATTTTATTTTTCACCTAAGCAACCGTTTGGTCCTCCGGTTTTAAGACATCGATCAAATCTCCTATGTAGCTATATGTATCCGGCAATGTGTTCAGCATATAATTCTATTTCTCTTTCTCTGTGATCTGTGCGCCCGCACTTCTCAATTCATTCACTGATTTTTCAAATTCACTTAAAAACGTCGCTGAATCACTGTAGTTGTCTAATTTCATTTTTTCCAATTTATTCCTGCAGATTATTTGTAGTGCAGTCGACTCTTTCAAATATCTACTGTCGAACTCTTTCATTACATCATAAGCCGTCGTTTTATGATTATTAAACTCCATCTGTTTGTTCGTAATCGCACTATATATATAATTCATCGCTAATAGATCCTTTTGATTCCAATCTTCTTCTTTTTCGGTTACAAGTCTTTCTCTTTCTATGACTTCATGGCACTTCTTCAATTTTAGGTACAATGTAACACGCTTTTTCCACATAACGTATTCTTCGCCATCGAATGCTGGCATTTTTATCTCGTGTTTCTCCATTTCTTCTTTTATTTTGTCACTTTTCTCAGCTTCAGTTTTAAAAATTAAAACCCTTTTTAAAGTCTTTAGAAACACTTTTCTTAGATAATTTCTAGCTTCTAAACTCAACTTCTGACTGTCGAATTCTTCAATTAAATTTTCACTTTTTATCCATTTATTTATTGTAAACATTTAAATTCAACTCATTTGCCTTCACTGATCATCCAACCGCATTATTAACCTCGAAAAGATTGCATGTGTTCACTTCACCTCATGTTTTAACTTCTCACTGAACTTTTGTTTCACTATTATTTATAATTTTTCCTTTTCTTTGTTTACAAGCGTTCCTACGTACTCGAAAACAAGTGAATCATCCTAACGTCGCCGTAACTCGGAACAGATAGATTAATTTCATTAAAAGTCACCGCGTGCTCTTCTAACCTCACGTTTGTGCACTCACTTTAATCCGTTGACATCGCCGTATTTTTCACTTTTTATAAACCACGGATTGCTACCATGTTGATCTACTGGGTTTTAAATAAGCTTTTATACCAGTAGTTATTATTTTTCTATAATATTTAATTAATAAAGTCAAAACTATATACACGTGCTCAAAGCACTACATCCATTGTGCGGATTACCTTGTGGAATATTGGCCCTATACCGTACTCTCTCACGCATACTAGAGAAGGAAGGGGTAACATAGTTGTATATGTGTGCTCACTCTCTCAAGCGTTCGCTCTTGCTGCTATGATATACAGTATCAATGTATACCTATATACTACATATCTTAACAACAATAATCATAAAAAATAAACATCGTTATTCTAATGAACTTCAACAACAGGTTTCTCTTTTTTGCAAGCGATTTTGAAGTGCGTTCTAAATTTTCATAATAAATAAAAAGTTTGAAGAATACAATTAAAAATCCAATCAATTCTAATCACAATCTTATTTCATTTAGAGTGAGCCATAAAGTATCTTATTACGAGCGAAAAGTGGAAGTTTTCTGTCACGTGCATCTTTGTATAGTTCCAACTGTTTCAAAGTATAAATAAAAAACTGAGTCCTTATCAATTGTTAATAACAATTTATACATTACTAATTTTGATTGGATTGGCGATAGGCCTCCTAGCATCCCGTGAGAAGGCCCACGGTTCCTACCATCGTAAATCTCGTAAAATATTAAAAGCCATACTATTTTATATAATATTAAGCCACACGCTATTTATAATAGTTTCCTAGAGCAATAAGAGAATTCCAGTCGGAAATTCCGTTGACGTTTCGTGGAAATTGCACCAAATATTCAGCTGAAAATTTCAGCCTGAAATGGTCTCAGGAACTTCCAAGAAAACGCTTTACTATCATTGCCTCTCCCCCCGGTCGATTCCCAGAGGTCTCGACCGTTGTTTCAACACATTCCGTTTGCACCAGGTATCAAAAATACATTTTTCTCCAGGATGTTGAATTTCACACATAATGATGTCTGATGGTATGAGTTGAGTGCGGCTTATCATCATTTGGAACTTAACTTCCCGAGAAAGATGTATTTTTTATACCTGGTGCACTAGGAAGTTTTTCTTCAATGACGGGTCATGAGAAAAATGGGTGATTTGCGGCCAATCTTCATTTGGAACTTAACTGCCTCAACAAAAAAATATGTTTTGAACCTTTTGCACTCCGAAGTTATTGTACAATGACGGGTCATGTGCAAAGTATGTGGGGTGCAGCAAATCTTCCTCGAGAAGTTAACTTTCTCCAGGAAGGTGTTATTTTTACATCCGGTGCACTCGGAAATTGTTGTACAATGACAAGGCCGGAGAAAATTGGATGGATCGGAAGTTTCTTTATAATGACGGGTCATGAGCAAAATGGGTTGGTGCGGCAAATCTTCATTTGGACCATAAAGATTCTCGAGGAAGATGTATTTTGCACTTCTAGTGTGAACGTAATGTCTTGTTTGGTTCCCCCAACTCTAGGGTAGCCGGCATTGTTGTCCGACCCATTGTCGGGAGCCCTGCGCGTTCGATTGTTTTGAACCACATTTACTACATCTATGTTTGCTGTTGTCATTGTTGTTCCCACGAGCAGCTAGGAAATAGGGTTCGTCCATCCTTGTAGAGCGCAGCATGCAAGGATAAGGCTGTATCCTCTGAGAGGTCGCCCGGTATACCTCACCCAGGTGCCATTCAGCTTTCGGCGCGGTTGTTACACCTCCGCTTAGGGGGAAGAAGCCCTTGGTACAGGGACTCTCTATCCGCAAGACGAGGACGCATTCGGTGGCTTTTTCATAGGCCCTTCGGTTCGATTCCCAAGGAACCAAGACCGAATATAATATATATATATATATATATATATATATATTATGAATTTCGGACAGTTGTCCAGGGACGGTCTTAAAGGAATTAACCCCCAACAATGGGTCGGACAACAATGCCGACTACCCTAGAGTTGGGGGAGCCAATCAAGACAGAGTCAATGCGATGGAATGGCAACATCTCAATACCTTAGAGTAGACGGATCGACTCAGGGGCGTCCTGCTGGAGTGCTATGACACCAGTATGGTCCCTAAACGAGAAGCTTGCAAGGCATGACTGCATGCTCTGTGGTGCGAGAAACACAGAGAAAGAAAGACGACACGAAGACCAGCTGCGGGCAGGCATCCAATAGAGGAAGAGCGATTCTGCAGGACAAGGAGAAACATCAACATCTAGGTTTCTTTCAAGCCCAAAGATCCAGAACTTTTGCCTACCAGCACTACCCATCCATGGCCTGGATTAAAAATACCGGGACAGTTTTAGATGCAACCTCCCGTAGATTTATCATCTGTCTGTTGTAAAGCTTTACGCTTCATCCACACATCGTGAGGTGTATAGAAAGATTGAGGATGCTTTGGAAAACCAGATTTACTATCTCATCTGGAATGCACCATGTGACAAGTAATATAAGGTTAATTTTAAGCGAGGAAAACTTAATGGCATCCCCGAAGCCCTGATCTCGTATCCGTCAGATTTGGTCTCCCGAATTATTGGCGAGGAACAAAGTATCGTCAACGAACATGCTGGCCGTCTTAGTAGCTCTTTATTCATTTAGAGTGGTTCCATGGACGAAGGATGAACTCAGGTCCCTCGATATCGTTTTAAGAAAGGTCAGGCACATAAACAAAAGCATGCACCTTAAGTCTTCTGTTCCACGGCTTAACATCTCATGGCGTTAAGATGGTTGTGGAATCCTAAATCTTGAATGTCTTCACTACAGGATTAGTCTGGGTACATATTTCTCACCATGGCGAGAAAACACTAAAAAGTGGGCAAATTTGGGCACGAAGGGATTCATTTTGGCGTGTCAAGACTGTGCATATTCCACTTTAGCATTCCGTCGCGACATTTCGAGCCAAGACATTCCCGATGATAGTTGCCGAGCGTGTCATGCACACCCCGAGCATGAAATGTCACTGCTCATTCTTGCAGTATTAGCATGTAGAACTAAAACCTATATGCTTCCGACCACGGTGTCGGAAGCACTGTGTGTGTAAACAATGGTGAAAGATTGCAAAAACAGATTTTTGTTTTATTGCAACTATCCTATATATCTGTCAGGATAAAAGTGCAATTGAAAAAGGTAGGTCTTGCAAATATCTACAAAATAGCGTATCGTACATTAAGATTTCTTCATTTGTTCACTTGGAAAAAAATTAAAACTCCCCTAAAGTGCCTGATTCAAACATGCAATTATTATTGTAATAATCAATTAGCGGAATTCAAACTTTCAGAAAATATGTCAATTTTCTTTTTATAAACCTCAATTTTGTATTAAATATAGAAAAAGAGTTCTACTAATTGTTATAAAATTCACGAGGGTATGCATTCTAAATTCATTGTTCATAATCGTATCTGATTCACGTGAAAGTTCACAGAAAAAAATCGACGCAGTCAGTGGAGGCGGAGTGGGGGAAGCCTCTGTAGCATGCCAGGATCTTGCGCCGGAATTGAATTCACGTGTGCAAATTGCAAACAATTTTAATATGTCAGCAACAAATTGATGTATCGAGATGATTTTTTTTAATTTGGACTAGCTTTCCGTGCTGGTTACAAAACTGTTGTTTGCTTCTCGAAAAAATTATATCTTATACCTTATGTTTAAAACTATTTCATTTATCCTCCCTAATTTTGTCATCAATATATTGTTTATTGGATTGTCTATAATATACACCTTATTCTTTTAAAGATGTACATCAGGAAAAAAAATGTTCATTTTTTTAAATATTGTCTAGTAACCATACGTACGCGACAGCGGCTTTTCTCACTTCGCCGCCCCAGACCGCGTCAATGCTTCTCACATAATCAGTCACCATAATCAACAATTTAATAATAATGCATTGCCTTGGAAATTCGATAACAAATGGGACAGCTGTCATTCTGTATTCGATGTAAATTTCAGCTCTGTAGGTTGAAAATTGCAGAAGCAGTAATTTGTTAAGAAAAACCATTATCTCCCCCCACCCCCCTCCGCAACCACAGTAATTTTTTTGTATGTGTAGAAAAATACGACTTATCGAATGAATTCCATCCCGATTACATTGAGTGAAAATTGATAATGTTATTGGGTCATTATACGTCAGGAATATCAGGATCTGCAAGTGATTGTTCGATTGTAGGTAAACTTCATGAAATTATAGTGTTATATAAGAGACACTTGGGCTCCAAAGGATTTTCGAAAATTTTCAAAATTTTCATAAAAATTGTAGGTGTTGTAGATAAAAGTGGACGCTTCAAACTAAAAATTCAAAAAAAAAATTTTTCTACAATTTTGACCAATAAAATTTTGAATTCAGTTTTTCATCATGAAGGGAAAAAATTTCTCTTTTCTTGTTAAGACAATTCAATTCCTCATAATTTCACTTTTAATTTCAAACAAAAAAATTGATGGTGACTCACCTAGATCACGAGATAATGTCATTTGAGTGTGACCGTGCGCTGCCACCGCGCTGCTCTCCCAGTGTCGCACAGTGGGGAAAGAGCACATTTTTCGACAAACCGGCCGACACGTAGCATTTCTTTAAAGACTTTCAAATTGATTAAAATCTGACATAAATCGATGTAATAACTGACTAAAAATTATTCTCAGTCGGTTGGATTAAGCGAAAACATGTTAATAATGCTATAAAGAAACTAATGAAAACGAAAATAATTTTTCTTTATTTGCAATGATTCGCTACTTAAAATCCATAGCTTGTGTATACCACAGATACTAATGTGCAATTACAATTAGCCAAAAATAGTCGACTTTTAACAATTATTTAAACATTTTTTGCAAACAAATACACATTTCGACCATTTTTTCATGATTTTATTTCGTAATCAACTAAGCCCTTTCATAATATAATGTCGAAATGTGCAATTTGTCTATAGAAAATATTTACATTAAGATGAACAATTTTTTACAAACACTTTTTTAACAGAATCATATAATTGTAATTAAGAGCTTTTGACGCTATGAAAAGCATGACAGCCAGGGTTTTCGGCAAGACAGCACTAGTTCATTAAAAAAAAATTAATCAATTAATGAAGAAAATGATCACAATGTGTATTCGTTAACGAAAATTGTTTATGAACATTAATGTTCATAATTATTATGAACACTCAGAGAATGATTCGTCTCGAAACAAAAGTATCATTCTCTTGCCTGTTTTGTTTTGAGCTACGTAAGAGGCAAGGGGAACTCTCTCAGAAAGCACCCAGATATGTGAGCGGCTAGGGAAACTCGCTCAAAAAGCATCCCGATATGTGAGAGGCAAGGGGAACTCACTCAGAAAGCACCCCAATATTTGAGCGGCAAGGGAAACTCACTCAGAAAGCACTCCCATATGTGAGAGATGAGCGGGACTCGCTCAAAAAGCACCCTGATATGTGAGAGGCAAGGGAAACTCCCTCAAAAAGCACCCCGATATGTGAGAGGTAAGGGGAACTCACTCAGAAAGCACCCCGATATGTGAGAGGCAAGGGGAAATCATTCAGAAAGCACCCCAGTATTTGAGAGGCAAGGGAAATTC
>CAKNXH010002109.1:39561-57140 GCA_932178445.1 Andricus quercusramuli | reverse complement strand
GGCAAGGGGAACTTACTCAGAAAGCACCCCGATATGTGAGAGGCAAGAGGAACTCACTCAGAGAGCATCCAATATTTGAAAGGCAAGGGGAACTCACTCAGAAAGCACTCCAATATGTGAGATATAAGGGTAACTCGCTCAAAAAGTACTCCGATATGTGAGAGGCAAGGGGAACTCACTCAGAAAGCACTTTTTTGTTTGTTAATCTAACAGACTGAGAATAATTCTTAGTCAGTTATTACATCGATTTATGTCAGGTTTTAATCAATTTGAAAGTCTTCAAATAAATAGTACGTGTCGGGCGGTTTTGTCGAAAAATGTGCTCTTTCCCCACTGTGCGACACTGGGAGAGCAGCGCGGTGGCAGCGCACGGTCACACTAAAATGACATTACCTCGTGACCTAGAAGAGTCACCATCAATTTTTTTTTCAATTAAAAGTGAAATTATAGGGAATTGAATTGTCTGGAGAAGAAAAAAGAAATTTTTGCCCTTCTTGACGAAAAACTGAATTCAAAATTTTTTTGGAAATTTTTTTGTTCAAAATTGAAAAAAAAAATTTGATTTTTTAATTTAAAGCGTATACTTTCATCTATAACACCTACAATTTTTATTGAAATTCGTTTAATGGTTTCGGAAATATATATATTTCAAAAAAATGTGATGCCGAAATTCAAGATGGCGTAACTCCCGTAATTTTGAAAATTTTGTAAAATCCTTTAGACCCCAAATGTCTCTTATACAACACTATAATTTCACAATGTTTACCTGCAATCGAACAACCACTTGCAGATCGTGATATTCCTGACGTATACTAACCTAATTCTATTTGTTTATGACAAAAAAACGTACTCTCTTTTTGTACTTATTTTTGTGCAATTTAGTAATGAATAACTGTTTTGCCGCTAAATTTACTTGGTAGCACAACTTTCCTAGAGGACAATAACTCACTTTTTGTTGAAACTTTTTTTCTATTGAAGAAAAGTCTATTTTTTAATAACAAATGAGTTATATTTTCTGAAAGTTTGAAAATGGTCAATTAGTTATTGCAATAATAATTGCATATTTCAAAAAGGCACTTACGGGCGGTTTTATTTTTTTTCAAGTAAACAAATGAACAAGTCTTAATGCACGATACGTCATTTTGTAGACATTTGTAAGGCCTGCATTTTTCAATTACACTTTTTTTCCTGACAAACATATAGGTTAGTTGTAGTAAATAAAAAACCTATTTTGCAATTTTTGACCATTGTTTAAACACACAGTGCTTCCGACGCCGTGTTTGGAAACATATAGGCTTTTGTTCTGCATGCTAGCACTACAAGAATCCGAAATCAAATTTCAGGTAGCATTTATTTCCCCAAAATGGACAGGGCGCCTGGACTAAACGCACAATGCGTCACTAAGAGTGGTTTATTACCATCTCTGTCACTCTTACGGCATTAGAATATACTGGAACTTCATATTCTCGACCATTATTTCTGTTACGCACTCGAGGCCTAACAGAGTTCTCTTTGACTTCGAGAAATGAACCATGTTCGTTATCGAATTTTCGGCATCAGGCAATAAAAACATCACAGCCAAAGAGAATGAAAAGAAAGAAAGGTATATAGACCTTATACTGGAGTAGCGCTGGTTATACCCGGAATATTCTGTTAAGCTAAAAGCATCCCTGCCTATCAATGAAATGCTGAGACACTTACGAAGAAAATGCAAAAGGCGGTCGTCCTTGGGTTGCTTCACCTATCTCACGGTCGTGAGATGTAGTTATAACTGAAATGTTATTGCGATTTAACTGGATTTCTTTCAGTCCAATTTTCTTCAGGGAGGGCTCAAATTGAAGCTTTTGGCTAATATTCTTTTTTAATGGTTATTTCGTCAGCAAAAGGGTAGATCTTCCAAATTTTATCAATTCGAGGATCACGCAGAACCTCGCATATTTGGTAAGTTTTCTTTCTCTCGTTCTCAAACACCTTTGAGAAAATATAAATGGAGACAGCGCCGTACATATAAAAAAAAATCCACGTCAGATTAACAAACACCCTTAATCTCTCTTTTTTGGAACGTCTAATCTCTGAGGTTATTACTAATATTATTTACATAATCAATTCTCTATGTTAAAATTGCTAAAAGATTGTAAAATTCTCATTATAGCATCGCCTACTTTTTCTTAATATCTCAAGTCTTTTAAATTCAACTTCTACTGCCTACCGAAACATTTACTCCAGGAGATGATGACCGTACTATTATAAATTATACTTACTAACTTTTTCTGAATCGAATTGTTATTAAGCTTTTAATTATAACTTTTATAGTAGATACCCCGAACGAGGAGAATAGTGAATTCTCGAAACGTTGTGACTTGTAATCAATTCAAACCATTTTTTAAACATCATGGTTTAAATTCTGTGCACACCATAAGAATATTAGACTACTCTTTGTCTCTACATACTACAATTTCTCCATTTTTATTTTACAGTAGATCTCCTACAGATGCTGGAATTCAACGTTACTGTGTCCTTTCCAGCAGCATCACTCCTCACAGTTATTTTAGCACTTGTTGGTAAGTATACATGATTGGTATTACAATTCGCTCGGTTTCGAAATTTAATAATACATTGTGCACAAAGTGTGGTACGCGAGGCCATAAAGACGTACTACCCGTGGTGCACACGATACTTTATGCAAGAAATGTATGTTACGGGCTTTTTCAGAAAGCAAGAGTAAAGAAGACAGAAATAACTAACAAGAAAAGAAACGTTGTTGCTAAACACAGCTTGAGCCACTTTTCTGGATTAGAGGCGCGGAGCGCATTTTCACTTTTAAGGTTCTGAGACGGTATTTGGAACTTGGCTAGTAGGCATAGAGATGATAGCACTCCCTATACGCTCCATGACTGCTGCAAGCTTTACAACCCTGTTTTCAGGGAAGTAATATTACTGCCAGCACATACTTCTTCCACCGTTTGGTAAACAGGAACTTGCCGCTCGCAAAACAGTAGGCGTAAAGTTGCATATAATAATGATTTTTATGACACATGCATGATTTCAGCCCTTTTCGACGCCTATGAAGCGGGGCTAACGCTCTACTTTTTACTCCCTAGGGACTGAAAAGTGACGTCAAAGATGTATAATGAAAATTATGCATCTATGAGCTCGCATTTTATGATTATCAGCCCACTCGCGGTAAAAACTGAGAGGAATTTTTTGTTGCAGATAATAGAATTTTGCGGCTATTTATGGAAAGTTACCATATATACCTGTAAAATTACCATAAATGACAGAAATTTTTCAAAAATTTCTGGAAATTTATGGAAATTTTTAAAAATGAATTTTGGGTATTCCATGGTAAGTTACCGTATTTACCTGTAAGATTACCATGATTTACCAAAATTATTCATAAATTTCCGGAAGTTTCTGGAAAATTTTCATAAATTTCCGGAAATTTATGGAAACTTTGAGAATGAATTTTGAGTCAGTTACCATATTTACCTGTAAAATTACTGTAAATTACCGAAAATTTTCATAAATTTCCGGTAATTTATGGAAATTTAAAAAAATGAATGTTGGGTAATCTATGATAAGTTACCATAAATCACCTCTAAAATTACCATAGATTAGGTTAATATTAATTTCATGCTTCATTATACAAAATCTAATATGGACTGAAACCATGACTGTATTTTGAGACAAGTCTGAAATCATCCATTTGTTATAAAAAATATCGTATGCGCCAAGGGGGAGAGGCACTTTTTTGACTCGTGTATGTTTTCAGTACTCGTCTCCGGCTCGCGCTACGCGCTCGCCTAAGACTTGTACTGAAAAAATACACTCGTCGAAAAAGCACCTCTTCACCCCTAGGTGCATAATATACTATCAAATATTAGGATAGAGTCGTTGATTATATTATGAATTATAATTCAAGGGTGGCGTTCGCTAAGGAGTAAAACCAGCATTTTTCAATTACGGGTGTATGTCATCTTACATGCTTTAATAATAAAATACAGATTTTGTCACAGGGAGAGGGTGCCATTGTCGAAAATGGCACTCGCTCCGGGTTAAATCGTGGTACAGTTTGAGATTGATTGCTACATTTTGTGATGGACTCAATACGATGGTCCGGCAAAATCTTGAGGACACGTAGCGACCCAAGTATGACCGTCTTCTGTGCGTTTTCCGGTCTTGTTCAGTTGCATAACCTTTCGTGTGCCGATGTCAGGGATCAGAGCTCGTCCTTCGTCCATAGGATCACTCCAAATGAATAGAGTAGTACCCGGACGGCAAGTATGCTCGTTATAGATACTTTGTTTCCTCGCTGAAAATGCAAAAGACCAAATCTGTCGGAGAAAACGTTTGTATCTGAACCGAAGAGCATCCTTTATAGATGTCATGTCCTGAATGCTGCTATCTGGCACGCGCTGGAATTGTTAAGTCTCTCCAGGGCCAAGGTATTGCAAAGCGCTTTGTCGACGAGCTCAGGTTCGTTGGAAATGCACACGTAAAGTACATGAGAGGTCATTGTATTTTCGAATACATGCCTCTGCTTTTACATAGCATGAGATATATGCATACGTTTCCGATTCTCCTTGCTATACATCACATAGAGATTCACATCTTTATTCTATCTTACTCCCCCCTGCCTCTATATGGCATGGGCAAAGTCACATACACACTAAATTCAGCCATACTTACATATTTAAGCGCATATAGTACATAACATCCATGTTCAATTTATCATTTACTTAACAAATTTGTGACTGATTCTAAAAACCTAAATTTTCAAATTATTTTGCGGTAGAAATATATTTAATCAATGATAATAGGGTTGTTTACAAAGTCAGATATCGCTTTTCCAATGATTGTATCGTATAGTTCGTAAAACTCTAATTTGGTATGCATCATTTGAATATTTTTTCGATAAAAAGGCCTAAATTGTCATGTTTTTGCATAACAATGCAGTGATCAGCATTTAAGTCAGGGTTATCAGTATTTTTCCTTGCATTAGACATTTGAAACACATTTACTTGAAAAAAATGAAGTCCTTAAACCTAATAGTTTGTGCACTAGGAGTAATTATAGTGTTATTTCGAGTAAAAATGGCTAACATTTTATGTGTTTGCATAGAAATGCTGTAATGAGCATTCCACTTAGGCTTCTCAGTATTTCTCCTCGCATTAGGAAAAGTCAGAAGCGTACATATTGGGATTAGAATATGGATTGAGGAAAATAAACTAATACAATATTGATAACAATATAATATATAAAGACGTCGTTAATATGAGAGAAAAAGAAAATTTATAGAAGTTTTGAGATCAGTAAGAATATTTACCATCAAGAAAATTCTAGTATTAATAGTCTATAATCATCTTATATGATTCGTTCAAAAATCAGAATCTGTAATTAGGTTCATGCTTTTAATCTCATCCTTTTTAATCAAAACCATCTCGGAAAATCATCGTTTATAATAGTTAGGTTCCTCTTGTAAAATCTAAGCTTTTCCTTGCCTAATTTAACTTAAATATCAAATCTATGTTCAGTTCTAAAAATAGTCCTGACGTTATAATTTCTTAGAATTCTATTAATATTTTTCTATATTGTGCCTAAAAATGGGATAGATATTATTTATTTTTTCATATTAATAACCTCACCATTATTCTCTGTATCAACATGAACTCTGGTCTTAACTTCCAATTCTTTTTAACTTTTATGGGTATGCTTATCAACAATGGTGTTAATGTAGGGCTATTGCAAAATAAATATTTGTTTCCAATTTGGTTTCAAAAATGAATTTTTATCCTGGATGGCAGGAGTTGAAAACGGAAAGTATAAATGCGAGTTTATCACATGGAATAATTAAAAATGTATCTTCAACATAACGTGTATGAGATTGAATTGCAAAGACAACTAGAACCTCATACACGGACGGAGCGCGCGCCTTATTGTTTTTCATGCATTTTTTTTGTTTGAAAATTAAGTTCAATAAAATACCATGAAGTTAATTTTCACTTTCGCAACTTTTATTTCTACACGGCTTCACATGGATGCCCTCTTACATTACACATAAAATAATTTTCGAAATCTAAACATTTGCATCCAATTTGGAAAAACAATCTAAAATTATATGTATTAACACATATGTTCCCACCTGCTCTGATGTAAGATCTTTTGATTCTGGAAAATGTGCCATCGTATCTGGAATTATAGTAAAAAGTTTTCTAAAAATAAATAGCAAGTTATATTAAAAAATATCTTCCGAATTCAGTAATAATAGTTCAGTAAATGAAAATAAAAAACGAAAGGTACAAACTGATTAAAATAATCAGTACATGCATTGTAAACTTCATCTCAAGACAGATTTATGTGTAAACATTTTTGGCAAACTTTAATCCATAGTAAAAAGATTTCAGAAGATTTGTAAGACCTCACAAATATTTCAAAAATTTCACAAAGATTTGAAAAGATTTCGGAGCTCTTCTTCACTTGAACTAAAATGATTTCAGAAATTTTTGAATGATTTCATAAAAATGTCTAAGACGTTTAATTATGAAAAAAAAGAAATTAAGAAATGAAAGTGAGAGATGCAAAAAAATATTTCTTTTTCTGACAAATTACCGGTTACATGTTCGAGCGAGTATTCGATCACAGAAAAAATTACAGAAAAATATATTACAGGGGTAAAATTAGTCCACAGATTCTTGAAAAAGCATAATATCGTTTAATTGAAGAGTTTATTAAAGTACTATATGCAATTCACAAAAAGAAAAATGACTGAATTTAATGAAAAGCAAAATTTTTATAATTCCAAAATTTGTATTGCTTTTCTTAATTCTTATTATATACACAGTGAATATATATTTTTATAAAATTAAAATTTTTCAAAATGTTCTAATTGTCTTTTTTTTAATAATATCATTGAGATAGAAATGTCGTACTCATTATTTAGAAGGTTATAGCTACATTTATGTTTATATATGTGTTATAAATATTACAATATAAATGCAACTAACTTCCTTACTAATATGTCTTAAGTTTTCCCACTTGTGTTATAATATATGAACCGTAATCATGTAAATATTGGAGGAAATTTTATTTTCATATAAACAATAGATTTTCTATTGGTAGAGTATATAGATAAAGGGAAAAATCATCGAGTACGCTCCTATTCTCAGTTTCGAAGATTAAATTCTTCCTACGTTCACTATTTTTTCATTTAGTTTTAATTTTCGTTCATTTCAGTGTCCTAATTAATATGTACTCAATACCTTTCATTCAACAAAATACATATTGTTTCGGTTAAAATAAATCAGATTTTTTCTTGGCGAATTTCCCTAGCTTCTCGTGGGACAAAAAATGTTACACAACAAAAATAAATTGCAAAACACAAACAATGAGGGATCCGCTTCGGGTCCCTCTCCCAAACCACCGCCAAAAGTGGGAGGCTCCGTAAGGGACAACCCACCAGAGGCGGTGCGAAACAGTGATGATGGCGGAGACAAAAATGTCGAAGCCGTAGGAGTGCAACTAACGGAACTCTCCGTAAAGAAGAGGAACCGTTGTGGTGCACAAAGGAAGAGAGACCGTAATGCACGGCTCGAAAACAGCAGCCAAGGCTCCTCGCAGGGGGCAGTGGCTGCGGGAAATTTACCTGGAACAACTCCTCAGGCTTATTCTATAGGAAAGAGGAAGAAGGGCTCCGGAGAAACTCCCCCAAACAGGGAGTTGAAACGGCAGAAGGCCCTGGTAACACAGGGTCTTACATTCGCACAGATGGCCAACAACGCCCTGGTGAGGGTTGTCGTTGCGTCGAGTTATCCTGATAATTCTCTGACTCTTGAGGACTTGGACAGTTTGAGGGATGAAATCTCAAAAGGGATTGACGCGTTACCTCGCGAGGGACGCGCCCCCAGATTCAACGACATCTTCCTTAGGTCGGGAGCCATCGCTGTAGAAGCCGCTGACATCTGGTCGCGAGACTGGATTGTCGAGAAAACCCCAACGTTCAGGCTAAAAGAAGGTCTGAACTTGGAAGTCAAGGGGACGGAGTGTCTGCAAACGTACCGCAGAGCGACCGTACTGATTCCCGGTAACGCCGAGAGTCCGGCGACCGTTCTGGGGCGCCTGAGTTTTCAGAACCCGTGCCTACGAACTGATTCGTGGAAGGTATATTCCGACGGGCAGGGATCCAGGCCGAAGGGGAGAGGCTGGATTCTGGTTGTTGGACTTCCTGAATCCTCGATCAGAGCCCTGGCGGCTCTAGATTATCGTCCCTATCTAGGGGCGAGTAGGGTTACCTTCCGGGTGACCCAACTGGGATCCGCAGGGGTCCCAGAAGCGTCCGGAGATGCCCCGAAATAGCCTCTTAATGGCTGAGACGGGAATCTCCATTACACAGATTAATTTGCACCACAGCAAAGGCGCCTCGGCGGTTCTAGCCAGACGCATGTCTGTGGTGCAGACAGGGCTCGCCCTAATCCAAGAACCCTGGTTATACAAGGAAAGGATTTGTGGCTTGTCAGGATGTGGCTCCATATACAAGGGGCCACACGAAAAAACGCCAAGGGCATGCATAGCCGTCAAGGGTATGGATGCGATCTTGGTGCCTAAATTCTGCTCCAGAGATCTCACCGTTATTAAGGTGAGACTCAGGGGCAGTAGCAGAGAAAGGCTAGAGGTATTTATTGCCTCGGCTTATTTCCCTGGTGATGCCGGGGGACCTCCGCCTCCCAGAGAGGTGGAGGCTCTAATTCGGTATTGTCAGGAGAATAAGATTCCTCTTCTGTTGGGCTGTGATGCTAACTCTCACCACACGGTGTGGGGAAGCACAATCATCAATGACAGAGGGAGAGATTTAATTGAATATATAGCAGGCACAGAGCTGGAGATTCTGAATCGGGGTGATACTCTCACATTCCAGAACAAAAACAGGAGTGAGGTTCTCGATTTGACTCTATGTTCAGGTGCACTGAGGAGCTGGGTAGTTGATTGGAGAGTCTGCGATGAGGAGTCTCTTTCAGATCACAAACACATAGTGCTCCGATTAACCCTAGGAAAACCGGTGGTTTCTAATATCAGAAACCCCAGAAATACACTTTGGGACTCATATAAAGAGGAACTCGAAGGGAGGCTTGCGGAATTCCCCACAAGCTATGGTACCATTGATGAGTTGGAGCACGCCGCGGATTTTCTGCGAAGGGCTCTGACAACATCATATGAGAACAATTGCCCCACAAGCACTATCAAGTCTAGGAAGGGAGCAGAATGGTGGAACACTCACCTGGAGAGACTCCGTAGAAAGACAAGAATGTTTTGCAATAGGGCGAATAAAACTAAATTGCCTTCGGACTGGGACATCTATAAGAGAGCCCAGTGCGAATACAATAAAAATATAAGGAAATATAAGCAGGAGGATTGGAGGGGCTTCTGCGAGGAATCGAAAAACATTCCGGAAACAGCGAAGCTCCACAAGATCCTAGCGAAAAATCCGGAAGCTCGCCTCGGGCTCATAAGGCTCGATAATGGTGAGTTTGCCGAGGATGAAGAAACAACGCTGAATCACCTGATGGAAGTTCACTTCCCGGGTTTTCAGCGAACCGGAACCGACCTAGAGGAGGAAGACCGGGACCAGGGGGTGGAGAGGGCCGACTGGAGTTTCGCCGCTAAGGTCGCTGATTACAAAAAGGTGGAATGGGCCGTAGGGTCCTTTTGCCCCATTAAATCACCAGGGGCGGATAGCATTTGTCCAGCGCTTTTACAAAAAGGCATGGATTTGGTCGTCCCTCCTCTGACGAAATTATTTAGGGCAAGTATAACCTTTAACACGTGCCATCGGCATGGAAGGATGGCAGAGTGGCCTTCATACCCAAACCTGGGAGGGAGGGTTACACTGCTGCCAAAGATTTCCGACCAATCAGCCTAACGTCCTTCATTCTGAAGACGCTAGAGAGGCTGGTCGAGAGATACATTAGGGATGAGGTGCTTTTGGCCTCCTCGCTGCATAGAGGGCAGCATGCTTTCCAGGCAGGCTGCTCGGTAGAAACTGCGCTTCATGCTGTTGTAGCAAAATTGGAGCAGCAGTTAGAACAAAAGGGGTACGCTGTGGGCGCTTTCTTGGATATAGAGGGTGCCTTTAGCAATACTCCTCCAGAAGTCATCTGTCGAGAGGCTCGGAGATGTGGCGTGCCAGTTCAGCTAGTATGCTGAATAGGAAGTATGCTACGCCGAAGAAGACTCGAAACCAGATGGGGTGAAGGCCTAGTAAGGGGGATAGCTCCACGGGGGTGCGCACAGGGGGGTGTCCTGTCGCCCCTCCTGTGGTGCATTGTAGTGGACGGCCTCCTTCGAAGGCTAAATGAAGAAGGATACTATACCCAAGGATATGCGGACGACTTTGTAATCCTAGTTAGGGGGGCTCATCTGGAAACACTGATGGGTCTTATAAGGTCGGCGCTGCGCATCGTAGAGCTCTGGTGTGATAGCACAGGGCTCTTGGTAAATCCGGAAAAGACCAACCTGGTCATTTTTAAGAGGAATTATAAAGTTCCGAAAGCTGACGCTCCTGTATTTTGTGGTGGGAAGGTGACGTTTTCAGACTCGGTTAAATATCTAGGAGTAATCCTGGATAGCAAGCTGAGCTGGGCGAAGAACCTGGAGACCCAATGCAGGAAATTTGTCATGACTTTTTGGATGTGCAGGAGAGCCTTTGGGTTGACGTGGGGGTTAGGGCCTAAAATGCTTGCATAGCTCTACTCTGCTGTCTTAAAACCCAGGCTCCTACATGCGGCCGTGGTCTGGTGGCCACGAGCGGAATATAAAACCATGCAGGACAGGCTGCGAAGATTACAAACGCTAGCATTTAGGGGTTTGACTGGAGCAATGAGGACTGCGCCTACAGCGGCGATAGGATTCATGCTCTGTGAGGAACCCCTACATGTTGCGATAAACGCCAGAGCGGCTCATGCGATGGGCCGCCTGACAAGAGCAAATAGATGGACTCCGGGGACTAAACACACTAGACTCCCGAGTGATATCAGTACACTGCCGATTCTACAGATGAGGCAAGATAAAACAACAAAACGCTTCAACTTTGCCAGAGCTTTCCGCGTCTGTATCTCAAGTAGGGATCTGTGGGAAGAAAACGTTAACCCGCTCCTCCAGGGGGAAATCTGGTATACGGATGGCTCCAGGGGAGTGGGAGGGTCAGGAGCAGGAATTTATGACAGTAAGAGAGGGAAAGGGATAGGGATCACACTTGGGCTACATGCTACTGTCTTTCAAGCGGAGGTCCTGGCCGTCCTTCGCTGTGCTGAAATACTAATAGAGGAAAACGCTGCTGGCAGACAGATCACGATCTGTTCGGACATCCAAGCGACACTTACTGCAATCGGGAAACCAGACATAACATCAGAACTGGTTTGGGAATGCAAAAAGGCATTAAACCAACTTGCAGAAAGAAACAAAGTTGTTCTTATATCGGTCCCTGGCCACACAGGGATCAAGGGCAACGAAAAGGCGGACCAGTTGGCAAAGTGCGGCGCAGCGGGCGAATTCGTAGGACCTGAACCGGTACTGGGAATATCGTCTTGCAGTGTCGGGATGGCTATTAAAAACTGGATCCGAACAAAACACAGGGAATACTGGGAACAAACCAAGGGTTGTCGTCAGGCGAAATCCATCCTGGGGTATACCTATAGGATGGACACAGCCAGGGAAATCCTGAGTTTACCCAAGAAAGACATAAGGACAGTGGTACGGACCCTGACAGGGCACAATCACTTGAACTATCATATGCACAAAATGGGGTATAGCCCCACGACAGAGTGCAGGAGGTGCGGCAGGGATGACGAAACATCCCTGCATGTATTATGCCAGTGCCCGGCATTAGCTAGGCTCAGGCAACAGACCCTCGGTGTCCATTTTATGGAAACAGAGGAAATCGAAACGCGATCGGTGGTCGACATACTGGGCTTCGTCAAGAGGTCTGGGGTCAACTGCTGAGAGTGAAGAGGTAAGGGTGTGGCACAATAGGCTTTATAGCTTGAGCGCCAGGGGAGTTCTCTAATGGATTTCCCGCCCGTATCAAACCTAACCTAACCTAACCTATGGTTCACAAATAGTAATTTGTTCGTTTACCTTATCATTACCTGGAAAACTTATAATTCCATGATAAATGCATTTTTTCAACAAAAAAAAAAGAGTTATATATGATTTTAGCATTTGCAGGACTCGAGGATTATTGACCCTTTGTTCACAAAAAGAAATTGTATCCCATTAAACTTGCGATTTCAAAATGTTGTAACTTTCAAAATATATAAATTAAAATCCGTATATTCTGTACTAAAGTGTTCAATATGTTATAAAACCTGCATTAATCCGAGCCAATAGATTCAATAATTCAATAATATTGGGTAACCAGCTAGATGGTTTCATCTACATGATCTTATTTTAATTTTTCTTTTATCTCTGGTGTTTTTGAAACACCGCATTTTGCTAATTATTGAAGAATCATCTCGAATGGATTTATCATCTTTTGTTCGCTTACTCCTCCAAATAATCATCCTAACCTATCCCTCGTCTATCCACATTTCATCTGCATATATTTCTATACATTCTTCATCCAGATTTACTTTATTCGATCTCTTTTCTATCCAACTATATCTGTTACTGTCTCTATCTTTCGCTATTTCCTTGTCAGTATACTTTTATTTCTTTCTCATTTAATCCTCACTTCTCTGCTCCTACCTATCATTCGCCTATCCCCCTCTATCTTTTTCTATCTCCTTTTCAAGCAAGATTCATGCCTATCTCTTTCAGTTCCCTTTTCCCCATACCTGCATATCCCGCACATATCCCCGTCAGTATTTTGCGACCTATGTGCCAAAATAGTCTTAATACCATCCCTTTCGATCCCCACATCTATATCCTTCGCAAATTCCCGTCTATCCTTTTCTATCTCTTTGTTGATCTAGATTCATACCTGTCCTTCTAAATTCTAATCAGTGAAAATTCACTGCTTCTCTGTGGAATTTAACTCAAAATCAGTAACGGACTTCTGGCCTTTTGCATTATTGAGGTTTCACTCATTCAAATAGCGGGAATCGTTTCACTGATACTTAGTTAAATGCAACAAAGTCAAATTAAGAGAGATCACTTTCAGTCCCCTTTTGTTTCTCTCAGTAGTTCCTTTTTTGTCTATCTACGTCTAATGCTTTCTATCTCTGTCAGTTCAGGCTTTTCGGCTATTTCTTTCAATCTCCTGTTTTTCTATGTACTTTTGTCCCTTTTCTATTATTCCTTCTTTCAAAAAAGGGCTTCAAGAGAATCGTGTATATATATATACCCAAATATTTCTACTTTACCAGCGTAAGAACATTCCCTATGTAAAGTGATAAGTCGGCTGTTGAAATAGCTGCCATCAAATGGAAGTGGAACAGCAGCTTCCTATTGATGATCTTCCTTCGGAAGATATGGACAACGAAGAACTGATTGAAGCTGAAGGCATAGGTGCTAAGGACATTGTACATAAAACACCGGATCCACCAGAACCACATCCGGACATTATAAGCGATGATCTAAACAGCGAAGTCCCAGAAAAACTACAGCATCTTGAAAGGAATTTTGGTCATGCTTTACTAGAGTTCAGACATGTAGAACCAACACAAAGGCATTCACTGCCTAAGATGAACATCACAAATGATCTGCGTGCACTAATAGAACACCTGAACAGCAAGGTTTTACATATACATTTGAACGCAATACAAACTGCGTTAGAGGTACAAACTCTTGTATGCTGTGCAGCTGTGGCAACCGTTAGAACGTTGGGCCGTAGAACTAGGCCTACAAATACAGTCTTTGTCCCATGAAGGGAGCGAGATCCACCATAGAAGATCAGGTTGGATATGGATGTCAGCAAAGTAAGGTGCAAATTAGGTCGATTGACTCAAAATAGGAACGAAATAGAACCAGAAAGCTGGTACACCATGTTACTGAAATCATCCACCCTTGTTACGTCGAGACATTGACACCAGCCATATCGGATGAGATTATAGACTTGCAACGGCAGAGACTTGATGTTCTTACTGCTAGACTGCATCAGTACAAGAAAGGTAGTGCAAGCAGACAACAAAGTCGAATCTTTCAGGCAGATGAAAGAAGGTTCTATCGTGAACTGAGTGTAGAGCAAAATAACCAGCAAGATACCCAAGTTCCTCAATTGGAAGACATCACTAACTACTGGTCGAGTGTTTAGAATAAGATGAACAGAAACAATTTAGACACTGCGTGGTTTCAACTAGAGAGAGCTAGAGCAAGCCCAGAGCTGATGCCAGGCTTTCTGCTCAGAGGTACTACGCATATGTTACTTAAAAAACCAGACGCTCAATCCAATAATTCATGAATGCCTTACAGCTATCATTGCAGTAAAAGTATATTCTTACTGCTACGGGAATGACATCCTTACAGAAGAACAAAAAGGATATTGCGAAAACAAGCTCGTAAACATCAAAGAAACTTGCACATGGCATACACTTACTACAAGCAAGCGTTTCCTTCCGTACAACATGACTATCTGGATGAAGTCTCGCAATGATGCTTTGGGGTACAAGAATCAAGTATTTTGATCATGGGAAACCAAGGATAAATAAATCAATACTCATTACGACGGCTATTTTTTAATGAGGCTCCTTTAGTGCACTATGGTTCTATTTTGCGTTAAACTCGTTGAGAAAAACTCTAAATAGCATATCCCATGCGTTCAGAATACATGGTAATGAGGATGGTCATCAACTAACCTATCTTCTACATATGGATGACCTGAAGCTATACCCTAGTTCAGACCAGAGACTGCAGCAAATGATTGATGTTACAAAGGAGTTTTCCAATGATATCCACATGAACTTCGGACTAGAATTATTTTTTATGTATTTGTTTTTGCAATCTTGTTCCCCGTTGAACCCGGTTTTTCATGATAGCCCCGGACTAAGTCAAGTGACTGATGAGATAAGGATGTTAGTAGTTAATATAATACGATGTATGAAATCTTCTGCGCTGATGTTGTAGGTACAGAGTTAGGAGCCCAGTATAGTTTGTAGTTCGTATTTTACCGCTGTTATCCATACACAGCGGCCACAATCGTTGGAGGTGAGAACAGTCGCCTCTGGATACTTTCGTAGAGCTACCATATTTTTATTATTATATCATATTAATAATTACTAATTTGTGATATGAAGTATTATTAACCATTCCTTTTATATTAAGCGATTTATCAATTCATTTAATTCTAAAAAAAATTTTCTAACAGCAATATACATTTATTAATATTTAATGTTTAATATATATTTAATATCAATATAGATATTTTGAAATATATTTTCAATAATATTTAACATTTATTAACAATAAATAAATGAATATTAAATTTTCCAGAATATATTTTTTATACTATTCAAAATTTATCAACAAATCAGAAGAAAATATTGAATATTTTGCAAGATACTTATATGCTTGTATGTATGTATGCATATTTAATCTCTTTTCATTTAATCCTTTTACGGCTTTGAGGGCCTCCACTCTCTGCACATGTATTTACATTCCATCCTTGATCTAACTTAACCACTGCTTATATTGTAATGTTTCGCCTTACTTATAATGATAACAATAATATTACTACTAATAATTCTGTAAATGAACGATCTTTCAGGGCTTCCATTTCCTCTTACCACAAAAATAGATTTCCCACGATATTTCAATAAACTTTTTGCTTTTTACTTTCCTTTAATAGGATTATCCGCTTGGCTGTGCCCTGTTCCCTGGCTTTCTCCTACTTCTTTCAATTTCTTCATCCACGTCACTCCCTGTCCATTACCATCCAAAATTCATCTTGCACACTCATCCACACTCAAGTGTCCATCTTCCTCCCCTGTACACCTCTCCAACACATATGCCCATGACTCCATTTCGTATCCACATTCTGTGGACAGATTATCCTCTTCATCCATCCAATATCTACAAGCTCTCACTCCTTCTCCCATTCTAAACCGTACCGAAACCGTTTATTTTTTGGAAATATTCTGGTTCTGTCAACCCTTTGACCACCATATACCATCTATTGTATCTCGAATCCATAATCTTTCTCCATCTCCCTCCTCCTTGTCTTGCTAATAGCTCTAATTCTATGTTCTGTCAATCCAGAACCCCTTCTTGTATATCAAACAACCAAACCCTCATTCTCCAATCGTCATTGAACCTTCTTTTTCCTATACGAGAACGACCGCGCGCTTGAGCGCGCTTGTTTATTTAAAAATAATTTCAAAGAATATTGTTTGTGGATTTTTTTTCAAAAATTAAAATAATTATTCTGTATATAAAATGTTTTTTTTTTAAATTAGTCTAATAATTCTGCGTAGACGTAATTTTTTATCATTTCATCCGGACGTTGTTCTCCCAAGAAAATACGTCACGATTGCCAAGATCGAACTCGAGAAAATGCCACGTATAATTGTCCATGATTAAATACATCTTTACGAACAACTACTCCAATTTTCTCAAAAGTTTGATCTTGACTTTTATTAATTGTCATAGAAAATGCTTATTTAATTGGGAATTGTCACCGTCTGAAAGTGAAAGGATAAATATCTTCACAGTACAGTGTAATACGATGTATGAATACAATATCTCCCGCCTTATCACCTGTTAGGATGCGACATTGTAATTATATTTCTTAAATACAGTTGAATTCTTGTAATTGCAAATTGTACAAATAAAACGAAAATGCATAAAAATATATTTTTTATTGCAAAATAATCTTTCGCAGTCATAGATATAATAATAATTTGATTTCACTGCAGAAAACACATTATTCTGTAACTATATTATATTATTAATATTATCAATGATATTATTTTCAATTGATAATAATAATTAATTAATAATTAATTAATAATAATTTACAATATTGTTGATAATATTTATAAAATTATTAATGATAATTAATTAATAATATTATTATTAATATTTTTCTGTTAACTGTAAATATAAAGAAATTATGTATCAAATCAGTACTTAGCTCTTAATGACTTACCTCTTGGTGGAAATCTCGATGACAATGCATATACTTGTTCTGCTAAAAGCGATGTCCGAATGAATAATGTGTATTCAGCAGTGAAATCAAATAATTATTATATCTTTCAAAAATGCAAATTAATTGTTTTGAACAAATAATAATTACAAAATGCATAAAAGTACATTTTTCATTGCAAAATAAACTTTCGCAGTCAGAGATATAATAATAATTTGATTTCACTGTTGAAAACACATTATTCTGTAACTATATTATATTATTAATATTATCAATGATATTAATATTATTTTTAATTGATAATAATAATTAATTAATAATAATTTACAATATTGTTGATAATATTTATAAAATTATTAATGATAATTAATTAATAATATTATTATTAATATTATTCTGTTAACTGTAAATATAAAGAAATGATGTATTAAATCAGTACTTAGCTCTTAATGACTTACCTCTTAGTGGAAATCTCGATGACAATGCATATACTTGTTCTGCTAAAAGCGAT
>CAKNXH010002109.1:26967-39551 GCA_932178445.1 Andricus quercusramuli | reverse complement strand
AAATAAACTTTCGCAGTCAGAGATATAATAATAATTTGATTTCACTGCTGAAAACACATTATTCTTTAAGTGTATTATTATTATTATCAATAATATTATTTTTAATCTATAATAATAAATTAATCATTAATTAAAAATAATTAACAATATTATTGATAATATTAATAAAATTATTAATGATAATTAATTAATATTATTATTATTATTATTAATATTATTGTGTTAACTGTAAATATAAAGAAATAAAGCGATGTCCGAATGAATAATGTGTTTTGAGCAGTAAAATCAAATAATTATGATATTTATGACTGCGAAAGTATATTTTGCAATAAAAATGTATTTTTATGCATTTTCTAATTATTATTTGTTTAGAACAATTAATTTGCCTATTTTGAACATTTTAAATAAGCACGCCCTATGCAGCCAATCAGAAATTTGGCGCGACACATGCGCAGTGCGGTTGGGGAGCAAAATTGGGAGCACTGGCAGCTAGTCAGCAACTATACCAGCTACATCGCCATATTGAATAAAGGTACAGCTAGCGGTTGTATTGAATGGTAACCAAGATGGCCGTGGAGCTGGTATGCGCGATTTGGACGAAAATGGAACGTTTTTTGGCTAGACCATGAGTGGGTTGGACCCTACACTTTATCGCATTCGTTTCCGAGAGTGATTCATTAAATTAATTGATTCTCGCTCGCATTAGCTTCGAGATTCATTGGTTGAATCAATCGATTCAGATCAGACTTGCCAGACTGCGCTAAGGCGGAGTTTGCGTAGTGCGTTGTTGTTAGTGCCTATATTGACTAAATCTAAAATTCGAAATCCGCGCCAAATGATTCACCAATAAGGTTTACGCACTATGCATGAAGTTAGCTAACAGTTAACGCAGAATGAGGAACGCAATATGAAGTTGTCTGAAATGCATGTCCTTTTTAGAAAAGGACTCCATACTTGTCCCATTACTGTACTGGCACATTCGATTCTTTTCCTCACCTGTACCTCGTTTCCCCCTCCTGCCTCAAACCAAAAACCCAAGTAACAGAACTGGTCCACACTTTCACCTGTTTCTCCGTTCATAGTTTGCTATTACCGAAAATCGTTCCACCTCTTCCTTTCTCCTTTAGCTTCTCCTCTAAGTCTGCCAGCAGCATAATAAATAGTAGCGGACTCAACGGGCATCCTTTGCCTTAGCTCTCTTCCTGCCAAGAAACCTCCCCCCCCCCCCTATATTCACCCTAATCCTGGTTTCAGTAAAAATTTCCTTTATTCTCTCCACCAACCCTTCCTCTATTCCCCTCTCTTCCATTGTCTGTCATAGCACTTTTCTATTCACTCAGTCAAAAGCTGCTTGAAAATCTACGAACAAGGCGACTAATTTCCCTTCTTTTCTTCCTAAGTTTCTGTTAACCAAGTAGTTGAGTTCGTACATGTTATCTATTGTCCACATCCCTTGTCTAAATCCCATCTGATTGTGGGGGATACTTTGTTTCTCTTCTATCTGACTCTCTAACATTTTTCTTAGAATTCTGCGGATATTTTATAACCCACTGGCATGAGAGTGATCCCTCTGTACTCTTTTACCTTCTTACCCTCCCCTTTCTTGACAAGCGGTACCACCAACCCTGTCATCCACTCCTCCGACCACCCTTCTCCTTTCCAGAAATTGTTGCATATCTTCCAAACCACTTCCCTAACCCCTTCTTCTCCATACTTCATCGCTTCGTTCTCCATACCATTCTCTCCTGTAGCCTTGTTTCTTCTTAATCTAACCATTACCTCATTCACTTTTTTGTTTGATATTTCGTTCCCTTCCCCCATTTCTCCCTGGACTCTCCTTCTTCTTTTCCCTTTTATCCTATTTTTTTCTCTCCCTAACAGACCTTCAAATTAATCCGTCCACTCACTCATTTCTATTTCTTCATTCACGCCCTTCCTTCCTCCTCTTTCACTATTTATCACATCCCAGCCCCTACCTACTTTGATCGCTTTTTGTACTTCTTCCTTGTGTTTCTCCTTTCCCCTTTGCTTTTTTCTTTCCAGCATCCTCTCATGTTCTCTTTTTCTCCTGATGTACTCTGCCTTCTCGATTTCTCCTTTCCTCCATTTTCGTACACTCTCTCATCCTCTCTTTACTCTTCCTGCATCCCTCGTCCCACCAGTCTGTCTTTCCCTCTACTCTTCCTTCTTTTGTACCTATCTCATCCCTTACCTTCTCAATCGACCCTTTCAACCTTTCAATTAACGAGTCTACTCCCTCCTCTTTTTCATACCTAACATTCTCCTTTTCCATTTTTTGTTTAAACTCTTTTAATTTATCTACCCTACAGACTCCCATTTTCGAGTTCCTTTCTCTCTCTCTCTCTCTCTTTCCTTTCTCCCTCTGCTGCTTTTACGGACACCAGCTTTAGATGTAGCTATTACCGGGAAGTGCTCGGGCCCTATCTCATTCCTCACCTTCATACTCCCTATCATATTCCTCATTCTTCCTTCTGCCAGGATGTAGTCTATTACTGTTTCTCTCTTTCTATAAATGTGATATCTCCTTCCTCATCTCCTTTCATATTGCCATTACGTATGAATCATCCTGTTTCTCCTATTACATTTAGTTACCTCCTGCACTCCTGGTGTGTCTCCCTATTTTTGAAGCTCCCTATATAGGCCTCCTTTTCATAAACCCAAATCCCTCCCCCTTGTTCGCCAGTCCATGCATTTAAGTCACCTCCTATCAAAACCAACCCTCTGTTCTCCCTCTTACTGCCAATTCTTTTCTCATCCCTGAAACCATGCCGCCCATCCCCCTAGCCTTAACGTTTTCCTTTCTTGCTTCTTACATCGTCCACACATAACCTTTCGGTAAATCCTTTTTATCCCCTTCCAGTTCTTCTCATTCGCTCAGGTTTCACTCATTATAATCACAACCCACTTTTCCAACTTCCGCCAAAATCCTTCATTCTTGTTCTTCAAGCCTTACACATTCCAGAAAGCTATTTTCACGTTTTTCTCTTTCCTTCCCTCACCTATCCTCCTCACTTTTCTCCCGCCTTGCCGTTTGGAGACCCCTCTACTTGATCTCTAAAGTCTTTTGCCTCTTCCTTTTTTTCTACCGTTCTCATCTTTTTTGCCTTTTTCAGTATTTCTTCTAATTTTTCGTCCCAGAACCATTCCTCCCCATTTATCCATAATCTGTCTCTCCCTATCCATACCATGTGCCCCTTTTTCCTCACTACACATGCCCTCTGCTCTATTTTCCATCTCCTTTTCCTCTCCCTCCAGTTCAAATCCTCTTCAATTGTTTTCCGGCTTCCTCTCAATAATTTTTTTTCTCCATTATTTTCTTTTTCTCCTCCTCACTTCCTACTTTCACTAGAAACATTCCTTCTTTTCCTTCTTTCGTCCATTCTATTCTCTCAACTTCTTCTACCCTTACCTGAACTCGAACATCTCTCAAAAGATTTTTGATTTTCGCTTCCCCTGTTTCACTGTCCACTTTGAATCCCTGAACTACTATGTTATTTTCCCCCCTATGCTTATTCCTGATTTCTAAGTTGCTTATCCGTTCTTCCAACTGTTTTTTCTCACTATTTCTCTTTTCGTCATCCTCTTTCTGTCTGTGCTCTAAGCTCTCTAGTTTACCCCATACCTTGTCTTTCTCCTCTTTCCAAAGTTAATCGCACTCTTCCCACCTTTCTCTCAATTTTATCACTTCTCCCCTTACATCATACCCCTGCCTAGTCATATCACTATTCATGTCATCCAATCTCTTCCTTGTTTCTTCTATCAACCCTTTTATGAGAGTTCAGTCCTGACTTTCTTGTTTTCCTTGTCCCTTCCTAAATAATCGTCCCCTTCCTCTCTCTTTCTTTTTTCTTCCCCTTCACTGCTGGTCGCGCTCACCTTTTTTTCGCGATTCGTCCAAACTCCTATTGCAGCCCGCGCTGCATAGCTTGTTGAGGCGCTATAAGTTTAAGGGTCTCCCGCGTTCATGGCCCGTGCCTGATTCCCTTCTCCCCACTAACCTCGCTCTCAACATCGTCACCTCTTATTTAGGCTGCCTGTTATTATATGCGATCGTCCAGTGACTGTCGCCCTCTGGCGCCCGTTTGTGGACTTCGTACCGTCGGTATCCTACCTTACCCAGTGATCCGCGACGTTTCCCATTCTTGCCCCCTTTGCCTAGCAACTATTCTCACTGCTCCTAACCTCAAAAACATTGCACGCTCCAGTTTCCACTTCACACAACGTACTATCAGCTGCAGGTCGCAATTCTCAACCGATTCTCCTTTTTTTTCAAATTACTCAGTACAAAATTCCTAACAAACTTAAGGTTTCTGATTTTTTATTTTGTTTATTTGAAGAATATTATATTGATAAAGATATCAGAAAAAATGGCAAAATCGAAGTATTATTATTTTAATGTAATTTTAATTTAATATTCTAATATTTTTGATTTTTTTTTCAATTCTTTTCATTCTTCTTCGAAAATGAAGCATTTTTATTTTTAAATTCTCATTAAGTATAACTTAAAAAAAGACGAGATCTTTCAGCAGCTATTTTTGGCAAAAGGTTCTCATTTTATCTATCGAAAAGGCTTTTTAAGAGATATGCAAGATATAAAAAGAATGTTAAAAAGCAAATTTGTTCACCTCAAAAATATGTATTTTGGTTCACACCATTTTTTGATAGAATGCATAGTTTTTGGTAAATGTTATCAAACATAGAAAATTCTACTTCACAGAAGAACTATGTGAAATAAAAAATCCGTGTTAGAAGAATAAGGCTTCATCTCAAAAAACCTACAACATCCCATGTAACCGTTTTTTGATAGAAATCACCGTTTTTGTATGAAACGTAAAAAATGCTATTGACAAATTGAAAATAAAAATTTTTGTGTTAAAGCAATTTTGGCAGCATCAGAAACATGAGGAGTTCTCGACCGCGAATATTTTCGTATCTTGAGTATTTATTTCTTATAGAAAATATTGAGTTCAGAAGTAATTCAATTACTTTTTTTCTCCATGGAAACTGACAAATTTGTAATTTTTTTCCGGTGAAAGTTTGTGCAGATTCTTCATCCTACAAAAATATTACGTGACAAGTGGTCAAAATTTGAGAGTGAGAGTGAATGTAAAAGTGAAAATATATGATTCAGCCTCAGGTAAGAAGGACCAGGTAGTAATAGTATTTATTGGCGGAAAATTTGCGATTTTCGTCAGTCAGTATTGGACTCTTGTTATGCAAGGAAGGTTCTTTTTTTCAAAGCAGGGCAAAATTTTGAAGTGCTTAGCATGAATAACGCAACCAAAATCAAAACAGTTGCGATTGTTTCGTCGCTTCTTTTGTGGTGAAAGAGAAGAGGAATGCGCAATCGCAGGTAGATTTTTGTTGAAAACGAATTTTTCTTATCTGGAAATACTTTGAATTATTGTGAGAGTGATCGTCAGTAACAATTTCTATACAAAATTAACAATTATAATATTTATAAACTATTGTTGTGGAAAATGTTGGAATTAGTGGTGTTTCGATTTCGGATGTCCCTTCATCATCTGAATTGAGGCAGATATTCTTGAAAATAACACAGGTTCAAAACAATTGTTCATCTTGTAAACAAATGAAGTAAGTGAACATAAAGCATTGGCACTTTGGCATGGAAAATATTTTTTTTTTTCACTATAACTGCTTTACATTTTGGTTAGAGAGATTTGCAGTCAAAAAATTATTTTCCAGGCCAAAGTGCAAAAGTTTTAGATTTATTTATTTTATTTGTTTAAAAAATTAACCATTGTTGTATTTTCACAAATATAATTGAACATATATTATTTTTAAGATAATCTGCAACAATTCAGAAGCTAAAAGAAAAACCGCAACTGAAAAAATTACAAATTCCAAATTTGTACAAAAAATTGTTCATAACAATTCTAATTGTTAATAATTTATCAATATGCTGACTAAAAATCACTCTCATAATAATTAAAATCATTTTTAGCTAAGAACAAATGTTTTTCAACAACATTTGGAATATTTGGCTGTTCGTTAATTTAGTTTGTTTATAGTAATTAAAACATACAATAATCAAATTATTTGTAGTATGGGAGTACTCTTGCGTTGATTCAAGATGATTTCTATATACGAAAACCGTTGTTGAAGAGTAAATAATAATGATGTGAAAAATGTCGATTGTCTCATACTTTGAGTAAACATATAACAAGTGAACAAATGAAAATTCAAAATATCTATGACCAAGGTGCTCTTTGAAATTTAGCGTTCTTCAATTAACAACGAAAAAATCACAAATCGGGGCAAAATTGAAGTCTGTAGACTTTTTTAAACGAAAAATATCCGTTTTGTCCCACTGCGAGCATAGCTCCATCCTATGTTTAACACAATGGAACGCATCTACGCGTTTGCGTTTGCGTTCGAGCATGCACGGACCCTTGCCCCAGTATGTAGGCGTACGGTGAAAACTATAAAACGCGTCAGGTTAGACTTTTTGTCAGCGTTTCGGCGATGCTCTTGTCCAGTGTGAACCAAACCATTGCTTACCACAGTTTCTATCCTGACGCAAACGCGAACGCTCGTTCGCGTTCAGTTTTTCGTTCGAGCATGCATGGGCCTTTACACCTGATCTCCGCACTCACTGCCCCTTCTGTATCCACACACGCTTATTCCCTCCACCAAAGCCAAACAAGCCAACACTTGACACAAAAGAGTTCTCCCACGATCGGTACCGGAAACAGAAGCCATATTTATTACCATTTCATAAGTAAATTATGAATGTTTTTAAATATATTTTCAATAATATTTATTATTTATTAACAATTAATGAATGAATAGTAAATATTCTCAAATATATTTGTAATAGTATTAAATATTTATACACAGTTTATCAACAGTAATATATTTTAAATCATATTTCATATTTATCAACAGCTAATAAATAAATATTGAATATTTTCAAACGTGAATACATAGAAAGTTTTCCATATTTCTCATTATTTATTCCTTTATAAAACCTTGCAGTGTTTCTAACAAATAATTTACCTTGCTTGCATTTTCCTGAAATATTGTTATCCACTTTTCTAAATAATCATAATAGATCTACTAAGCACTTGCCACGTTTCGCAACCGTTTTAGTAGCGAAGTACCAGGTCATGAGCACTTGCGGGTGGAAGGTGGGCCAACATGATAACAGCAATAATATATATAATTAAAAAAAAAAGGTTAAACAACTATCGCAGGGTCCCACAATAGGCCAGTCAAACGAGGCCATTGATCATAATTTTTATTAATAGCATTTTTTATTCAGTCCAATTTCTTTTTACTGTAAGAGACATTTTACATAAATTTTGTGTACTCGAATTTTTATTGTACATAATTTTCGTTTGTCATCATTTTCATTTGCCATAACTTTTAAATACACTAATACATACACTAAGCGATTTTCTGTTTTTTTATGAAGACAGGTTTATTTATTTTGTCACCAATATTTTAACATTCAATTACCACATATTTAAAAAAAGTTACAATAATTTTTTCATGATAAAAGAGTAATAAAGAAGCGCGTTACAGTCAATCTACGGAGGATCCAAAAAAAGACATTTTGCGGCGAGCAAAGTGGCTCAAGTCTGGATCATCCGAAATAAAAAAAATCTAACGGCATTCGTTAGTAAACATTTTTTGCCTGGGAATGCACGAAACTAGATGTAAAAATATTTATTTTTCACAAAAGGGCGGACTTTTGAAGTCAGAAGTCAATTTTTCGCTAAAAAGAGCTTCTTTTTTTACCGAAAAAAATTAATAAAAAAAAGATAGTTTGATCCTATTAGTTTTATATCTGAGGTAACTGATACAATTTTGAATGAAATCGGTGAAGCCGTTCTTGAGATATCTTAGTCACCGACTTTTAAAACCTTGTTTCGAGAACAACGTGTTTCAGTTAATTCGATGCATGCACGGCCCGGTGTTTGCGCTCAAAGCCGGTTCACTTCAAATGGTATATCTCTGTAAATAATGCTCGAATCATTATGAAATTTTTAGAGAATACTTGTGAAATGTTATACTTTCAGAACCTGTAATTAAAAAAAAAATCGGTTTTTCAAAATCCAAAAATGTAGGGACCCCCTCAACCTACATTTTATTTATCCGAATTTCCATTTCTCAAAATTTTTATTTACCCTAAATTTAATTCAGCTTGCATTTTAATTATCCGAATTTTCATTCGTCATAATCTTTATTCACCCTAAATTTGATTAAACCTAATATTCAAGTCCCCGAGATTCGATGTGCCATAATGTGTTTAAAAACGTATATTCCAGAAAGCTTTCTTCCGAATATAAAAACATGAAATTTGTTGAGAAAATATCAATTGCTTAGAAACAAATTAAATTTTGTTTCAAAAGAACTTTTTTTTGCACGTTATTCTACATTTTTCCTGGAGAGAAACGCGAAAAGAAGCACTAAGTAGTTTCTATTATAATTGAAACTACTTAGTATTTCTTTTCGCATTTCTCTCCAGAAAAAATGTAGAATAACGTGCAAAAAAAATTTTATGCTGCATCTTTGCAGACGGACCTGTTCAGTTGGCAGGTTCTCTCGGCAGCCTGCTGCAACTTTTTTTGAGCCACGTTGTTCGTACATCTCTTTACAAAGGTTTAATTCTCTGAACAATCCTACTGTTTAAGACAACTTTAAAGATTTTATACAGCGGATTCAAAAAAGTTATTGGCCTGTAATTCTCTGGGTTGGACAAGTCGCCTTTTTCGGTAGGAGTATACTGCTTCCTGACACTAGCCACTGCGGAATGGGCGTTTCCGATTGTGAATGAAGTTGGTGTGTAGAAGTAAACTTCTTTCGCCAGAAGTTCTTGATACCATCTGATCCTGCAGCGAAAAAGTTCTTCGTGTCCCTAAGTGCTTTTTTCACCTCTTCGGCAGTGATTGATAGACATTCCTCCTCAAATGTTATGAGGTTCTCGAAAAAACTCCTTGAAGCGGATGATATTACTAGTATTTTCTTTCAACTTCAGTGTCATCGGGATCTTTCATACATCTCTCCAAAAAGTCTTTACCTCGTTGGGCGTGGGTAAATTTTGACAGAAACAGGGAGATTGCTAAAGAGATGTGATGGGTCCGCGAGAAACTGCTCATTCTCACTGACTCATCGCTTCTTTTTCTGTGTTCTCCTCCTTACCTTAATAATATGCTGCTTGATTGTAAGCAGCTTTGACTTGTTCAGTGTGTGATTGTAGATTCTCAGAACTTGGACGAACTTTCAAACCCTTTCCGTGAACGGTCTACCGGATGTTATGTATTCAATCACAAACTGAACACGCGACGCATTCTCTATTGCCCATCCAATCTTCTTGTTGAATTGATGTATGCATCTTTTGGTCTTTTGATCCATGGTCGGTTTGAGCCTTCAATTTGAATCAGCCAAAGCTCTCGCCGCACCATACACTGAACAATTGGTTGTCCAGAGCTCAAAATCCTCCTTGATATCCTCACAAAGGGAGGCATCTATTTCAGCCAGATCTTGGGGCTTAGGAGGAACCTAGATGTTAATGTTCCTCCTTGTCCTAAAATCGTGATTATTTCTCGGAAGGTGCCTGCCTTCCGCGATTGGTCTCAATGTTCATTTTTCGAGATGTAAGCAGCTTGATTCCGCAATGACTGAAGCGAAATGTGCTGAAGCTCTGAGTGTTTCTGGCACCACAGAGCGTACATATGCTCCATAAACCCTGCGTCATCCTTGAGTTGATTCGTCCAGTCAATGTGAGCATTTTCTCGGTTCGTCGTCGTGTTTCCATCTAATTTATTTTCAGCACTGCGAACTCTAGGGTGATCGGCACTATTTGCTGACCTATTATCGGGTGCTTTGCGCGTTCGGTTGTTTTGAACCGCATCTACAACGTTTTGGTTGTTTGGTGGTATCATTGTTGTTCCCACAAGGAGCTGGCGAAAGGGTTGATCCATCATTGTAGAGCCCCGCATGCGAGGATGAGGCTGCAAACTCTGAGAGCTCGCCTGGTATCCTAGAGTCACCGTTTAAGACACATCACCCAGGTGCCATTCAGCTTTTGGCACGGTTGTTACGTTTCCGCTCTGGGTTTCATTCCTTCGGGACCATCCGTGGACAATTGTCCGCGACTGCTTATTAATTATTGTAGCCATATTCAGTTGGAAGCCTTGATACAGGGACCTCTATCTGTAACCCGAGAACACGTCCTGTGGTAATACTAATAAGAAATAAAAAGAATAACTCTACCAAAGGTGTTCTCGCATTGACGTCGCGGTAGTGCTTGAGCTTTCCTGTCATGACTTTGTTGGCTATATTGGCTGTAGAACTGCTACTGGCAGGGTTTCCTGTACCACACAGATAGAGAACAAAGAGGAAAGGGACTTAAAGGAGCACCAAAAACCTATTCATCATTGAGAAGTTACGTAGACGTGGGTCGCTTCCCACGGATCGTCGAGGCGCCCTTGGTGCCACCGCTGGTTGTGGCAGCATGCAAGCCGGTTGTAGTGTTGAGCTGCGTCATGGAGAGGCGGATCTCACGGGGATACCTGAAAGGGTATATATATTGCAACCTGCGTCTTTTGGCCGGGTTAATTATTATTGTTAATTTACCTGCTTTACAATAATGGCGACCCACGGCTTTAGGCCGGGTTAACCGTTATAGTTAATTTAATTAATTAATCATAATTGTAAGTCTTAGAGATGTAAAGAAAAGGGGCTTCTTTTGGAGAAAAGACAAGATTCTATTTCCATTCACATAAATTGTTTTTATTCATCAATCCCTGGCTAAACTATTTGCACAAAATGTTTCTAGTCCCTAGTCTAGCTTATAAAAACTACGAACCCTAAAAGTTCAAGCGTGAATGCACTGATTTCTTGCTAGAAATGGTGCGTTGGAAAATTAAGTCTATAGAAAAAAGTCTATGCAAGCTGCACTTCTGGCAGTTGCTTTTGAACGCAGTCCCACGCAAATCGATTAATATAATAATTGCACAAGCCACAACGGGCCTTTTTAAAATACGAAATAAATCTAGTAAAATGCTTGGCAACAATATTAAACTAATCACACGTAAGGTACCATGAAACTAAGGTTAAATGTAAAGATTGCACACAAATAATCCTAAATCACGTTACAGTGAAATTAAAAATAAAGTAAAATGTACATAAAATGTTCAAACAAAATTATAATAATATGCGGGATAGTGATAGTGAGAGCAACGTCTCTCGATACTCTGATTAAAATAGAATACACAAAAGTACAATACGCTGCAGTTTATTCTTTGTACCGAAAGAATAAATGCAGTTTCTAAAATATAATATCTAACTTTAATTTCTGTCTAAACTTTACGGGTCAATGACCAGGGCAGGTAATTGCCTTCGTAACAGCACGGATTCTGCTTGTAAAGGCAGATGCATCTCTTTTGATGCAGAGCCTCGAACAATAAATCTCGGATAATGCCTCTAATAATTATGATTGTATTACAAAAAGGGATTATCCTCAATTTAGTTGATTCTACATCAAAATATTACACCTGGCTTTACGACCTGTCGCTCAGGCCTCCCGGTCCTCGAGAAGCGAGGGAGTCGCTCGGGCACGTTCGCGTCCCTTCGCAGCTGAGGAATGTCGCAACGCAGGTAGTCCTCTATTCTTCTCAACTTGGGGTGGAAGTGAGAAAGCGAGCGTCTCTGCACGATGCTTGCTTTTGAAGATAAAATCTTCAAATTTAAGAAGTTAAATTCTCAAATATTTCGACCGAAAGTTTAGAGAGAATGAAACACTAAATAGCCTCAAACTTAACTAGCATTCGATAATGTGCACGGGGCCCCCCGTTACAACCAGGTTCTCTCTCGAAAATGCAAATACTAGTAAAGGAGAATATAACCGACGCATTCAGATGATACACGATAATGTGGACAGGGTCCCCCTGTATAACCAGGTTATCTCTCGAAAATCCGGGTGTAATCTGAATTAAGTATAAAACGACGCGCTTGACTGATACCTGATAATGTGGACAGGTTCCCCCGGTACAACCAGGTTCACTCTCGAAAATGCAGGTATAAATCAAAAAAATATTCCTAAATAGGAATTGCGGAAAGATACGCACTCAGTTGATCCCTGACAATGTGGACAGGTTCCCCCGGTATAACCAGGTTCCCTCTCGAAAATGCAGGGATAAACTGAGATGGTTTAACGCACGAAAAATTCAAATTCACAAAAATAAAACACAATAAAAAACACAAATAAGCACAAGAAAACATAAGTAGGGCACAAATAAGGCTCAAATGAGGCACAAATAAGGCTATCGCTCAGAGTCGCTCGGGAGTCGCTTTGGCTAGCACAGCTAGAAACGCAATCGAAAATGCCTTGAAATCCACAGTTACGTAGAATATTTCAAGGCAGGCTGTAGTACGGCAATGAAAGGTATCCCCTTCTGTCCGTACCACAAAGATTTTCGACCCTGTTTTAGAGTCTGCGCTTTAGCGTTTCTCCTATGAGATGCTACTTTTCGAAAGCGTCACAGAGGACAAAATACTATTGCCTATTTTCAGGGACCCCTTGTAACTCGGGG
>CAKNXH010002109.1:0-17100 GCA_932178445.1 Andricus quercusramuli | reverse complement strand
ATATATATATATATATATATTCATGTATTTATTATAGTGCTGAGTTAGAGATAAATTCGCAGACTATATTACAAAAAGTATAAGCTGTTACTGTGAAGAGATCTATAAGATTACGAAAACAGACAAACACTTTATTCAGGTCATAACACATGATATACATTTGTAATGGAGTATCTAGGCTGGAAGCCAAGTAGATTGGATCTCTAGATCTTGCTGATCGGGTAGGTATATTTAAAGGAATTATTTGTAACAGTCCTGGACAGTCAATTAATCCACAAATTAACTGAAACAAAAATAGAATGCCGGTAAATGTCCGTCTGTCCTGAAGAATCCAAATATTAAATCGTTTACAGAGAGTATTCAAATCAGATCCCGGAGAAAGTAGATTCCAAGCTTTTTCCAATTGAGGTATTTCTGAAATTTTTTGTGACAGGCTTCTTTAAGGTTGACATGCTTATGGAGATTAGAAGGCCAAACAACCGAGCAATATTCAAGTTTAGATCCTACCAAAGTTTGAAATAACCTAATCATTGTTGAAATGTATTCAAATCTTTTACAGATTCGAAATAAAAAAAACCTAGTGATTTATTAGCGTTAGATACAATATTTTTCTTCATACCTCAATCGAAAGATCGACTTTCGATGCCTGTGGAGCGGGTTGAAAATTCGATTGTCGACCCGCTCCACAGGAATCACAAGTCGAAGTTTCGATTATCGATATGATGGAAAATTGTATGCATGACTCGGGCCGAGGCAACGATTTCACACGTCACGCAATATACTATTCCATATGCACATGAAAAGAGAGACCTTGTGTAATTGTAACTCCAAGGCTTTCGACCAATAACCCATCTTCCAAAACTTTATAAAGTCCTCAAAGCTATCATTGCATATAAGGTATATTCTCATTGCGACGAGAATCACATCCTTTCAGAAGAACAAAAAGTATGTTGTAAAAACTCGCGGAGTAGTAAAGATCTAGGTACCATAGACGATGTTGCCATGATGCAAGCTCGTAAACATCAAAGAAACTTGCACATGGCATACATTGACTATCGTCAAGCGTTTCCTTCCGTACCAGATGACTATTTGCTTGAAGTCTTAAAATGTTACAAAATCTGCCCACGCATCATCGACTTTCAAATTCGTGCGATGTCGCTTTGGGGTACAAGAATCATCATCTGTCTGACTTATCATCTGTCTGTTGGGAAGCTTGAAAGTGGATCTTCTAACACCATGAGCCCTTTGCTTCTGCCACTATCACTCGCAATACGCAATTCTCCTAGGCACCTCTGCGGCGAAACTAATCATCGTGAGCATAAGTTCGCTCATGTATTTTATATGGATAACCTGAAGATCTATGCTTCTAGTGCAAGCCAACTTCAACGTGCTTTAAATGTGGACAAAGTCAACGGATCTACTGCAGAGAGCTTCAGTTCTAGTTCTGTCCGTATACAGCTGCAACTCGCGTTCTGCACGTATACCGCTCTAAGTCATTTTTTTTATTTCGAGTTTTTATGTTAGCATGAATAAATAGATCATTTTACATAATCTGGTGAAATATTATACAATTATGTGCAGCATTAAAGGCGAATTAATAAAAAAACGAAATTGGTTACTTTTTCAATCTCATAGCTAGATTGCTCCAACTCAAGCCGAAAAATTTAGAACCAGGGCTGCAAACATACATGTACGAAATAATGAATGAAAGCCCCGATACTAAATTTCAAAATATATGATCGACACATGAGCTGAACACCCTGTGGATTATAATTACGACATGATCACGTGTTGCTTTGTGAATTTGAAGTTAATATTCGATGTGTGTTGATTCCGCGTGTGAAGAGCTTATCATGTTTTTTTTATAATTAAAAAATAAATCTCAATAATCTTATAATTCCGCTTTCATTTATTTTCTACTATATTTTTTTTAAATTTTGGTACATTGTCGAATAAAATGACATAACCTGCAAATCTTTGGAGAAATGCATATTAGATACTCTCATCCCTTAGAATGCTACTTCCAGACAAATATAGTGTTTATTCTACTGATTACTTGAAATAATAATCAATATGATTCACCATGGGGAGAAGTCATGGCTTAATTATAACATGTTTATTGGCAAATTTTTGTTTATAGTATTAAGGTAAAAACTTATGCTATCTATAAAATACCGTTTTTATTATTTTGTACCGTATTTGTGAATTTTAAACTTGAATCGGCTCTCCTGAAAAATTGCTGAAGGTGTCTTAGAGCTGTATACGAGCAGAAAAAAAACTGGAGACGTATACGGGCAGAACCAGAACTGGGTCTTTACACTAAAGTATATTTCTTGTCCACACGAGTACACTACCGCTTAGGAGTATGAGACACCTACAAAACAAGCGAATACCCATACACACTCGCGTTTTGGATGATATCTCCGAAGCGAAATCAGATAAAATAATTTCTAAATAAGCGTTCGACAGGTTATAAGATTCAACATCAAATCAGCCCAATCAAAAGGGGTTTTGACAGATACTGATTCAATAAGTGAGAGATCCCGGCCCAATTTCTAATTGTGGTGAATTTTCATGATTAGAAGACCCCGCAAACAATACATGCAAAAATGTCTTTCGGCGGATTTGCCTGAAAATTAGTAATAAGGTAAATGCACCTATTTGCTTCCTATCCTCATTGGAAAATAGTAAATTAGATAAATTTCTATACTTATTGATTCATGGAGTGGATTTATTTTATTCTATTAACAATATTGTACATGCGCTTCCATTCAAATATGTATTTTAGCGAAATTTAGAAATATAACACGAATTTAATTCTTGAAATTGCGCGCCATAAGTAGCCATTTGTGTTTACTAGTGCGCAGAGAGCAAATTCTCAGTGTCAATTATGTAACATCGTTTGAACGCTAAACGCTCAATAATATGTCAAAATAGCACGCGCCTGAATCAGCATTTGGTTATTGATTAAATAGGTTGAATTTCGCACAATTTCTATTCACGAAGAAGTGAGTGTGTTATCTGTGTCTAAATCTGGACCATTTCTGAAAGTGGACAATGTAATGATTTTCACAATATCACCTAATACTGATCTTATTTTAGCATCGTTGCTGCCTTCTAACTGTGAGTGCTGCATTTTACTCAAGCTTTTGTGCGCTTGGCATTCTAACGCTGCGGAAAGCAGACGATTAATATGATAGACATTCATGCACTCGATACTGACGTTATTTTAGTACTGTTGCAGCCCCCAAAATGTGAGTGATGCAGTTAATTCCAAATATGGTGCGCTTACCGTTACCAAGTTCCCGGAAGTGGACGAAGTACAATATTGGCGCAATAGCACTTGGTCCTGACCTTATTTCAGCGTCGGTCCTCTCCTTAAACTGTGTTTGTTGCAGATAATTCAAAATATTGAGCGCTTAGCGTTACCACGTTGCCGGAAGTGGAGAGAGTGCATTATTGGCACAATAACACTTGATATGTATCTAATTTTAGTAACGTTACTGTCCTCAAACTGTATGTGTTGAAGTTAGTTTAAAATATTGAGCTTTTAGCTTTCGAACGTTGCGGGAAGCGGACGATATACATGATTGGCACAATAACACTTGATACTGAGCTGATTCTAGGACTTTTGCTGCCCTTAAACTGTGAATGTTGCAAATAATGAAAAATATTCAGAGCTTCGCGTTCTAATGTTGCAAGCTGCGGGCGATTTATATTATTTTTACTGCCGCCCTTGATTCTGACGTTATCGTAGCACCATTGTTTCTCTCAAACTGTATGTATTGCAGTTAATTCAAAATATTCAACGCTTACCGTTCACCTATTGCAAGAAGCGCGCTGTGAGATTTATTGATATAAGCAAATGTAATGTTGACCAAAATTTGTGATTCTCATTTGGTCGTTGTTTTATCTCTCAGTACTATGCAGATATATCATATGTACTGATTTTGAGCTTCTGGCTCTGTATAGTGTTGAAACTGTCGATTTAAAAAAAAATGGTGTGCGGTGTTCTTTCAACTCTTGAACAACAATTTTTATGATTATTCGAGAACCAGCTAACATTTTTTAAGTTTCGTGGGCTCAATTTCAAGAGGAAATTTGAAGGTATAATTTGTGTAACTTTCAATTTTGTTCACCATTATTTTCCGAGATTTTCATACAAGTTGAAGTTGAATCATGAAAATTGGCAAAATAATAAATTAGACCAATCTTTCCAAAGATATACTGTGAAAAGTGAGCGCGTGTTTTTGATTGGTTGTTTTGTAGGTGTCCTGGACTCAGGGACGGTACTGTAGCTCAAAATTAAACCTTACTGAAGTAAAGAGGATATTTTAATGTGTAAACAGGGACCCGACTGAAGCTTTCGTATCTTTACGGTACGTTTTCCAAAAAGTACCGAATATTTTGTTTCCTTTTCGTTACATTAGATGCGTAAGGATTCGAATGAACTATTTTTTATAATTACGCGTAATTGAAAAATGTCGTTACAATTTCCGTATTTTTAATTACGTAACCTAACTCGGGTGAATAAAGTTACGTTTTGGCAGTATAGAAAAAGAACAAGAATCACGAAAGTATTTCGTGTCGGTCGGCTCCCTGTGTTTAAGTGCTTTATTTTTTTATTATCGAGATTGGATTCTTGCTTAATAAAAAATCGAATACGTATTTCATATTCCTGTATAATTTATTTTGAATTCACTTATCAAAGTTCGACTACGTAGCCATGTTCGTCTCTCCTTTACATCCCAAGGAAAAATGTGTTTGATTAAAGTTAGCAAAAGTTTTTTCTTCTTTTGTTTGGCAAACCACGACTTTTTTTGCTTGGTTCAAATAATTCAGTAATGCAAAGGAGAAATGAATTTTCATGTTGTTTCTTTATTGTATGCGTTCATATATATTTTACGTTGATTTCAGGAATGGAGGCAATTATGTCAGAGTTTTTCAATGACACTACAACAGCATTCTACATTATTGTCATTGTGTGGATCTGCGACCAGTATGATGCAATTTGTTGCCACACGCCTATCACAAAGAGACATTGGCTTCGGTAAATACATTAATCATAATCCTTTGTGCGGAAATAAAAATTTCTAATATTTTTTATTACAAAGAAAATAGACAAAGTGATCGAAAAGTAACTATAACTTCTTAAAAGATATTTATGAAAATTATTAAAGTAGTGTACAACACATTAATAAATTTCGGAAATAACTTTGTTGAACAACTTTTAGAGCACCTCTTAAAGAAGTTATTTTAAGTGGATTTGAAAATATTATAATGGAAAAAATCTTAGAATTTCTGGTAAAAAATCAATCACAACTAAAAATAGGAAAAATTCAAGTCGCCGAAAATTCCTTCGCAGCATCGAAGGTGGTTTGATACTTCGATTGACCAAGTACAAGTTCTAAATTTTTCACTTGCAGGATGCAAGAGCTGAATTGTTAAAAAATGCCTTGCTTTAAACAAGGTCTCTCGCAGTGAAATTTTTTTAACTTGTTTTTCGCGTCTTTTTCGTAAATTTGTTTTGAAATATTATTGATTTTTTAATGTGGGAAGAGCACCCTCTAGCGCTCAGGCTTGAAATCCCATTGTGCCACACCAGTGTTTATTCTGAAGGCAGTACACCGAATTTGGGAAACATCACGGAGTTAGATCTATAAGGTGCATTCGTTGATTTCAACGTTCTACAAATATACCTCTCGGGTGCCAGGCGTACTCCATGGCACAGTGAATTACGTGGTCATCTTTGGAAAGAAAAGTGAGCCTCATCCACTGTGCCATGTGGCATTCTACCTAATCAGGCTAAGGCGGACGGAGCGATCCTTCTGAGGTCATCACACAGATGCCCACGTTAGGCGTACTGTCCTTGCGTGTAACGTATGTATATTTATGTGTGTTAATAACTCGAAATCGATCAGCGATCTCTTCCTTGGGAGGTCAGTAGCCTTTTTGTTCCGAACCACCAAAGCTACAGTGTTCCCCTATTATGAAAGTTCTGAATGGACCGTTGAAGTATTACGTCACGCTTTTGTTTGTCAGCCCCCTCCCCTTCTCCGTCTATCACGCTTTATGTATAGTATGTTTATAACTTCACATGGACGTCACACTACAGCTCCCTCCCCCCAGGTCTATGACGTAATACTTGGGCAGTCCCTAAGGCCATGCCATACTTCACCGATTCGTACCTTACTAAAATTTATTTTTTTTAATCGCGTTCACACGAAATCACATATCCAGTATAAAATTTAGAAAAGTAAATAAAGGGAACCAGTAAAGTTTGTGTAATCCTGAATTTTTAGAATTATAATACAAAAGGGTTCTGAAATACATTTTTTCAATTCTAAAAATTTAGAACCATAAAAACGGCTTTCAGTGCCCTTTTTTAATTTTCAAAATTTTTTACACGATATTTCATTTTTTGTGGACTTCAGTTATGAGCAATTCCATGTCAAATTATCTGAAAAATTTCAGCTATTGTTAGTAATTTTGATGAAAATTCTAGTATTCGTTCTCTTAGGTGTTGAAAGAAAAACCATAAAATAATTTCTGAAAAAACCCACTTCTAATTTTCTTCATTTTTTATACTAATAAAAGCTTACAGTGTTCTCTACAAGCCCTTTATATCAAAATGGGATCTCCCTTAGTTTCCGAAAAATAATTAAGATCGTACGCCGTTCCATGGTATACCCAGCGCCCGAGAGTCTGAACTCTGAAGTTCGTGCATACGTTTATAATATTTTTCTATTGTCCGTCTATTATTTATATGCTTTTTCACATCAAGTGCATCGTTTCGACGTACATTCTTAATTATTTCTCGAAAACTAAGGGAGATTCTATTTTTATATTCACAGGCCTTGTAGAGGACATTGTAAGCTATCTATATAAAAGAATGAAGAAAATAAAGTGTGGGGCTTTTTCAGAAATTAAATTTAAAAATTAGTTTTTGAAAAATTCAAGAAGGTTCTGACATTTTTAACAGAAATTATTTTTTTTCAAAACTGCATCCTATCACGAATAATTGAAAAAATAGACGCTGATATCATTAAAATTACCAAAGTTATGAAAGTATAATAAAGAAAGGACCAAAATAGATAAGAGAACGGATACTATAATTTTCATCAAAATTACTACCAATAGCTAAAACTCTTTAAATGATCTGACATGGAATTGCTCTTATACTAAACACTGTGTAGGTAAAAGTTTAGAAAATTGGCTTTTGTAAACTTTTGTTATTTTTAGTCGAACGTTTTTCCAAACTCTTGAATTTAGTACCTCTTCACAAGTGGGCACCACATTCCGACCTTTTTCACTGTTACGATTTTTCCCCTCTTCTTTTCTCCAGTCGAAAAGCAGCAGTGTGTGGCATTCTTCACATATATACTCGAAAATCCACGTATTTTGAAGATTTATTGTAAAAAATATCGTGTTGACCGCGAGAGGGAGGCATTTTTTTCTCGCACGATGCTTGCAGAGTAAGTCATAGGTCAAAGTCCCCAGATCTGCCTCTTTCCCTTCCTACATGCACAATATATTATTTTGTTAATAAGACGCCCAGTTGCAAGCTGTGTTCAATTCTGCAGATAACCGCACGAACAAACCTAAAATAAAAGCTATTTGTGATACAAGTACGCAAAACAGGATAACAGCACGTGTATCTTATGCAGTTTATTGCAGCAATCGTCAGATAAAGTTTCAAACTAAATGTTGCTCCTAAAAAGTCATAGTAACTACCTTTCAACACAACCTCCAAACTCTGCCGGTCTGCAAAGTTCCTTATATCTACCATAAGCGCACGTGTTATACTTTTTCTTCGGAGATGCATTATACCTACTTCCAGTAGCTTCTGGGACATGAGTGAAGTGCCCACATATCGGCTGAGAAACAGCCTTTCGTTGGTGTAGTGGTTTACGAAGGGTTATTCATTGAGTTTTTTCACTCAGTGTGGTCACCCCTCTAAGCCATTGGTGTAGAGTGACCGTGCCCGTGGTACTTTGGCACCTAGGGGTACGAAGATGTCCTAGCGGCCTGTCGGGAACACCGGACGCCCCCCCCCCCCCAGTAATCAGTCTTACCATTGCACGTGGGGGCTCTGCAAGGGCTTAACTCTTATTTGCCTAGCTACTTGTGGGGTCAAAAATGAACACGCTGCTAAAACTATGTCCGAGAGATCTGATGGTGACAGACACAGATCTTAGAGGAATTGGAAAGCTAATCATGGGATCGGCCTATATTTTCCATATTACAGCGAAAGCAACCCACCAGAGAAAGTACGTATACTAGTGGAATACTGCAAGGTAAGGGGTCTTCCTTTTTTGTTGGGATGCGATTCTAACTACCACCATACTTTATGGGGTTGTATGGGCACCAACTTAATAAGGAATGATCTATTGGAATATTTAATTACTGCTGATTTAGATATTGTCAACACGGGGAATAGCCCGACGTTTCACATCTCGGTCAGGGAAGAAGTCCTTGACATCACCCTCTGTGCCGGCAATTTTAGAGACAAAGTCTCGGAAAAAGGAGGTGACACCTCTGAGGCAACCAAAGCCGCCTGTCGCTCAACTTGACCGAAAACGGTGGCTAGCCACGAGATTGTTACCACTTACAGGGTCGGGTGGGCCCTGAAGTCTTTCAACCCATACAAGTTTCCTGGTCCAGATAGCATATACCTGGTCTTTTTACAGAAGGCTGGAGAGATCATCATAGAACCGATCGTGAGACTTGCTAGGGCAAGTCTGACACTGGGATGTATCCCGGACACCATGGAGAAGTATTCGAGTAGTCTTCATTTCGAAAGCACGCCCTAAGGGGAACAGTAAACCTAATGGGGACGGTGACTGACACCAGTGGCCGCTAGGGTCGCTAGTACGCGTGGAGATACACAAAATGACGGTTACAACGGTTGTAACGTCTGCTATTCGAATTATATCAGTCATTCCTAGCGCAGAATTGAGGTATTAGCTTGAAGCACTATTTTTGAAATGCCGCGTGTGCATGCGGCAATTGGGTGTGAATATAAAGAAGCAAATCGCTTGGTAAATTAAAAAAAAAACTGAGGAAACTGTAGATAATGCCTTGTGCCTGCATACAAGGCATATCTCCACACACGTTGCTGCCCTCTAAGCTGGGCTTGACAAATCGCCTTCCCCATTGAAGGAAAACTGAAGCAGAAAGGCTTCGCGATTGGAACCTTCACGGTCATCTAAGGAGCCTTTAACTATGTTCTAGAAAGGTTATCAGAGCGGCTATGATTGCACAGGATGTGCCAACTGCATTCGTGGAATGGGCCTGCCACATGTTGGTTAACAAGATCCTATCAGCGACTAAGGGTGATACCACTTTGTGTGGAACTGTTGACTCGGGATGTCCGCTTGGAGGCGTTTAATCACCCCTTCTGTGGTGCTTGGTAGTGGATGAACTGCTTCATCTACTCACGAGTCAGGGCTACCTCGCTATAGGCTACGCGTAATACATACTGGTCATCGTGTACGGCAGGCATCTGGATGCGCTTTTCGGGGTAATGCAGCAACCACTGGGGATAGTGGATTCATGGTGCAAGAAGACCGAATTATCGGTCAATCCAAGTAAGACGGACGCGGTCGTATTCACCGGGCGATACAAGTGGGGAACCACGAGTAAACTAAAACTAGGAGAATAAGAACTCGAAATGAAACAACAAGCTAAATATCTAAGGGTCATCCTAAATAAAAAGTTGTTATTGAACCTGGAAAACAAGTGCAAATAGCTCACAGCGACCTTATGGCTCTATAGGTGTGCCGTATTGAAAAGCTGGGACTTGAAACCAGAGACACTTACGTGGATCTATATCCACCATGAAGTCTCGACTAGAAAATACCAGGGGACTGGTTCCAATGGGCCTCGAAGTCGACACCCACGTTAGCATTGGAGGACTAATAGGGTTAGAGAACCTCCATCTCACCTTCAAGGCCATGGTTGCGAAGGGCAGCCTGGAGATTAAATATGGAAAACGGCGGTAGGATCTCGACGGGATTGCGGCTGTCAACCGATATCGCAAGTAGGCCGACCCTGAACTAGCTCAGGGCAAAACGGTTATTCGCTATCTCTTCGATGAGAATGATCGTGTTAGCCTATCTACGAGAGTAGTATGGAAACAAAAAAGAAACATTCGTATCTGCTCAGACAGCAGGGCTGCTATAATGGTCCTGAACAGAACAACGAATACGTTGCTACTAGTATGGGAGGGCTTTGAGGTGAGTGACCCTACTTTGGATCCCTGGACACAGTGCCATCAGAGGCAATGAGTTCTCGGATAGGCTAGCAAAACTAGCAGCAAGAGAAAACTTCGCTGGATCCGAAACAATTGTACGCATTTCCGATAGGATATTCATTGAAGAAATGAATATGGCCAATGACTGCAGACGAGGAATGCGGTGAAGGTCCTAACAGAAATGTTTATAGGATATAGAAACCTCGACTACTAGAGACAGAAGATAGGGTTCGCAAATAGCCCCCTGTGACGCTTGTGCGTAAAGGATGATGAGACAGATATTCATATCCTTTGTCACTGCCCCGCGTTTGCGGGGAAGCATGTAGCACTCACAGGCAATAAATGCATCTAGTGTGTCAGACATATCGGTCAATAGCATGGCTGTGGTCATCACCGTATGGAAAGGGCTTTGGGTTCACGCTTAGGCGCAACGTCGTTACTCATTTGCCATGGGCTCTTCTTGTCTCAGCCCTAACAATAGTAATAATAACAAAAAAATCATGTCCCACTTAAACCTGAAAATGTTAATTGTTTATATTTATTTATTAGCTAAACCTCTCGCGTAATATCCACTGGGGTTTATACGTACGGTTCCCTTTCTCATTAACTTCCTAACCCTTGCGTGAAATCGTCATGAATGCAATTGATCCCGCATAGCCGGTTACCGACAGTCGAGACTGAATGTAGGCATTCGATGTCATTGTATGTAAACACCCATCAAGGGCTAACCTTGCCTGACAGTGCTTAAAGTCGATGACACATTTGAGTCGAGACTCACCTCACAGCTAATGTTGTCAGTTTTCACGTAGATCTTAGATTTCAAGGAATGTCATCAGATTTCATGTAAATTCATAGAGTTTCAACTGATTTTGTAATATTTTAACGGATTTCAAAGAAGTTGTTCACAGAATTGAGGTATTTCACAGGATTTTCAAGATTGGAAAAGATTTTCAGGTATTTTCAATGGTATTTAAGGATTTCAAGGGATTTCAAATGATTCGAAAGATTTTAGAATATTCTAGAAGATTCACAGGAACTTCCAAGCACTTAAAAACTTTTAATGTATTTTGAAAGATTTCAAAGAATTTGAAATATTTTGCAGAATTTCAGATTCCATGGAATTTTCATGAGATTAAAAAAATTTGAAGTCATTTCCAAGAGTTGTTATGATTGTAAGGATTTCAAACAAACGATATGCGGTTTTGAAGAATTTCGGAAGATTCGAATGGCTTCTCGTCATACCGCCAAATTGTATGCCATGCAGTGCCTTTCACGAAACGTGTATCGAACAAAACGAATGCCATTTAATGCAGTTGACAACATATTGAATAGAATCAATGACAGTCAATGCGATTTAATTCTTTTTTGAACAAAAATGCAGTTAGTACGCATTTAAAGGCATTGAAATGTCCGGTTTTTTCAAATGCCAGTCTATGCATCCCAATGAACTCCTTGTTGCCGGGAATATGTGTAGAACTAAAAACTGGAAATGCGTAAAAACTGAAATAAAGTAAAAAAATATTTAACATATGCTAAAAACACAGAAATTTACACATCTTCCGATTCCAAAAATTCTCTAATACTCGTTCAGAAAAAAGATTCTCTTATTCAGAGGAAATTTGGTTGAATCAAAGAAAAATATTCATTGGCTCTCAGTCAGAGAAAAATTTCTTTGATTCAAAGAAATTTCTTTTGAGTCCAAGCAATTTCTTTGGTTCAAAGAAATACTTTTTGTTTGAATGAAAAGAAAATTCTTCTTTGATTTAAAATAATTTTCTTCTTTTTGAAGATATTATTGGTTAAATGAAAACATTATGTTAAAGAAACGGTTTCTTCAATTCACGACATAAATTTTTCCAAGTGCTCTGCAAATCTTCCTCATCAGTACCTTAATTAAACCCGTATACTACAGGAAAATATTTAATTAAATCAATTAAATGTTCAGAATCTTTGAAAATACATGTGAACATTTTTAATAGGTGAGTAATACACAAAGTGAAATAGAGAATTAATTCCAATGGGGTGAATTAAGTGCGTACCTAAATTTAATTCATTTAGATTCAAAAACTTAACATCAAGGTTTGCTTTGAGCTTTCTTGATGAAGATGCTGCTTCCATTCTGCATCGTTTGACATTAATTGGTTATACTATGTTATCGATCTGCAAAATCTTTAGTTTTACGCAAATTTTTTACAATTTCTAGTTCGCGAAAAAAATATCTCTTTGTGCTCAAGTCAATGGATCGATGTCTAAAAATTCAACGGAAATGATGAAGCTCTCACAGAAGGATAGTGACTCTTTCGGAAATGAAGTCTTCAGTGTTCTTCTGGGAATTTCTTCAATTACTTCCGCCTGAACTTTAATTACTTAACAGCAATCAGCGGTTTCCTCGTTTGCTTTTGTTGCCTCGACCATCTTTCTTTTTCATTCTCCTAACACAGCTTCAAAAGATGGAAAAGCGTATAGGGAGCAGCAGCTGCCGCAGGACTGAAGAGCTACATTTTAATGTAAAAACGTACAACGAAGATGCATTTTGCAGAAATTCTATTTATTTTTTTAACATTATGTATAGCGTCAGGAGCAAGATAGTTTGTACCACTAGTTGCTGTTTTATCAAGAAAAGTGGTAGCAAGTAGCACTTTGCCTTTTTAGGTTATTTTTCCTTGCAATCTAGCTGTTTCAAATGCTTCAATATTAGTTCCAGAATTTTCTTTTCCATCCAAAACTGCACTGTGTGTAAATTAAATAATATATACAATATTAGTATATTACATCACAAGTTGGGTTATGCACGTCTTTACACGGGGAGGTCAATGTTCGAAGGACGAGTAGTAAAACCATAGCCTTCGACCAGGGCTTTTCAGGTCGTCCATATGAACATTCAATTCCACGTGAAGACATGTGTAACCCCACTAGTGATGTAGGATGTTTTATTCGAAATCAGTATGTTATAAGACTATAGGCCCCCCTGAAAAGTGAGCGTTAGATAGCACTTTGCCGAAATGGTGCGAGAGGGTTCTATGAAATAAATGTTTTTTTATAATTATGATAATGATCACTGTCCGAACCTTCTTCTGTTTTGTTTTGTTCTCTCCATTTGTAAAATTTTTCGAATGGCCTGCTCATATTTATCCTTTGATTTTTCTGGTAGTAAATCTTGTTGTGCTTCTTTCACTTCTAGATTTATGTTCAGTAGTGAGATTTTCGTTGTTTTTTTCATGACTTTTAGGTGCAGGAGGATTTACAATTATAGCATTTCGCGACCTAATTGCAGATGATTGAAGATTTCACGGATTCCATTGTTTTGGATCAAAACATACGGTTGGCGTGGCAGTCAGCTGTTCAGGTTGCGATTGGTAATCTCGTATGGCACGAAATTTTTAAAGTGGTTTAGTGCAAGGTAGTGTTTTATATATATATATATATATATATATATATTTCAATTCACCTGGAATCAAACCGAAGGGCCTATGAGAAAGCAACCGAACGCATCCTCGGGTTGCGGATAGAGGGTCCTTGTACCAAGGGTTCCTGCTGAATATGGTTCCAGTAATTATGAGCAGTCACGGACAATTTTCCAGGGATGGTCCCGAAGGAATAACCCCTAAGCGAAGGTGTGAGAACCGTGCTGAAAGCTGCATGGCACCTGGGTGAGGTGTCTTTAACGGTGACTCTGGGATACCGGGCGACGTCTCAGAGTATCAGCCTTATCTTTGCACGCGGGGCTCTACAAGGATTGACAAACCCTTTCCCTAGCTGCTCGTGGGAACAACAATGAAACCAACAAACCAACAAAATGTTGTAGATGCGGTTCAAAACGATCGAACGTTTAGAGCACCCGACAATGGATCGGCAAACAATACCGATCATCCTAGAGTTCGGGGTGCTGAAAATAATTTAGATGGAAACACGACGACGAACCGGCGAAACGCCCACATTCAGTGGACGGATCAACTTAAGAATGACGTGCTAGACTGCTACGATGCCAGTATTATCCCTGTTCGCGGAGGCTTTATGGCGCGTATGCATACTCTGTGGTGCCAGAAACACCCAGAGCTTCAATTCGTTTCGCACCAGTCTTTGCGAAATCAAGCCGACTACCTCCGGAAAAATGAATATGTACGCGGAGCGCTTCCTCAACCGCTGCTTGAGCAGGCTGTAGACGAAGATGAAACGACATTAACATCAACCGCAGAAAGCAGGCACCTTCTGGAAGACGATCGAAATTGCAGTACAAGGAGGAACATCAACATGCAAGTTCCTCTTAAGCCCCAAGATCTGGCTGAAATGGATGCCTCCCTTCGTGGAGATATCTCGCAAGAGTCCGACTTCTGGACCATCAATTGCGCAGTTTAAGGTGCTGCGAGAGCTTTGGCTGATTCAAATCGAAGGCTGAAACCGACGATGGATCAGAAGACCAGACGACGCTTGCATCAACTGAACAAGAAAATTGTATGGGCAAGACAGAATGCGTCCCGTGTTCAATGTGTGACTGACTACATAACATCTGGTAGACCGTTCACGGAAAGGGTTCGAAATTTCGCCCAAGAACTAAGGATCTTGAATCACACACTGAACAAGTCAAAGCTGCTGACAATCAAGCAGCATATTGTTGACAAAATAAGGCTGTTATCTGACGCAAGTAGGAGGATACAGAAGAGGGAGAGATGGAACAGGGAGAATCAACAGTTTCTTGCTGAGCCATCACGCCTCTTCAGTGATCCCCCTGTTTTTGTAAAAAATCCACCCAAGCCCAAGGAGGTAGAGACTTTTTGGACAGAGGTGTACAAGATCCCGAAAACACTAGAGTTGAAAGAAGATACTGACAATATCATCCGCTTCAAGGAGTTTTGCGACAGTCTCATAAAATCTGAGGAGAAGTGCCCATCAGTCACTGCCGAAGAGGTGAAAAAAGCACTTAGAGGCACGAAGAACTTTTCCGGTGCTGGACCGGATTGTATCAAGATACAATCAACATACACCAACATTTGGCCCGTATATTCACCTCATATTTAAAATCGGAGATGCCCATTCCGCAGTGGCTGGTGTTAGGACGCACTATACTCCTACCGAAAAAAGGCAACTTGTCCAGACCAGAGAATTACAGGCCAATAACTTGTTTAAACACACTGTATAAAATCTTTACAGCTGTCCTAAACAACAGGATCGTTCGACGAATTGAGCCTGTATGGCGAGAGATGTACGAACAACGAGGCTCGAAAAAAGGTGTAGCAGGCTGTCGAGAGAACCTGCTAATTCACAGGTGTGTCTGTATAGACGCTCCCGCCCATCAGCGCGTCCTGTCAATGGCCTGGATTGATTACCGGAAAGCTTTCGATTCAACCTGTCATAGACTTATCATCTGTCTGTTGGAAAGCTTGAAGGTACATCCACACATAGTGAGATGCATAGAGAGATTGATGCCTCTTTGGAAAACTAGATTTACCATCTCATCTAGGAATCATCGTCTGACGACGAACAAGGTGACCTTCCAGAGGGGCGTCTTTCAAGGGGATAGTATGAGCCCTTTGCTTTTTTGCATCACACTTCTGCCTCTATCTCTCGCACTACGAAATTCTCCTGGATACCTCTGTGGCGACACTAATCAGCGTGAGCATAAGGTCACTCATGTATTTTATATGGATGACCTGAAGATCTATGCCGCTGGTAAAAGCAAACTTCAAACTGCTATAAATATCGTCAAGAACTACACAGGAGAGATTGGGATGGACTTTGGTTTGGACAAGTGTGCCAAAATTCATTTGAAGAAAGGAAAGATTACTGGCGTTCCCAAGGACCCTGAGCTTGTGGATATAAGTGTTATTAGACATCTTAACACTGGAGAGACCTATACATACCTGGGCGTGCCTCAAAGCCGCATTCAGGACGTAACATCAGTGGAGGAGTCTCTCCGAAGCAGATACAAGCATCTTCTTCGACAGATTTGGTCTTCCAATCTGTCGGCGTTGAACAAGGTATCTGCGACTAACATGCTTGCCGTCCCGGTTCTACTCTACTCGTTTGGGGTGGTTCAATGGACGAAGAACGAGCTTAAGGCCCTTGATGTCACCACGCGTAAGATCATGCATATGCATAAAAGCTTGCATATCAATTCGTCAGTTCCGCGATTATACATTTCACGCCAGCAAGGCGGACGAGGACTTCTGAATCTCCAGTGTCTTCATAAACGAATTGTTTTGAGTACAGCTTACATCGTTGCGAATGGCAGAGATCCTCTCCTAAAGATGGTCAGAAACCACGAGATGATTGGCGAAGGGGCGTTCCTTTACAAAGCCGCGGAGCAAGCTGCCGAGACCCTTGGCCTGAATTTTAACATCAGAAGTGAGGAAAGTGCATTACTCCATCTAGATGCTTCACGTCTAAAAGCCGAAGTAAAGAAAGCAGAGGTTGGAAAATTTCACCAAGAGCTACTCGACAAGCAAATGCACGGAAACTTTCACAGAAATGTAGAAAAACAGTCCTTGTCGAAGGAGCAAACTTTTGCTTTCCTCAAATCATCAGGGCTCAATTCAGGTACAGAGGGCTTTATTTTCGCATGCCAGGACGGTGTAATCTCCACCTTAGCATACCGCGCCCGCATTTTATGTCAAGAAGTTCCCAGTGATAGGTGCAGAGCGTGTCATGCACACGCTGAGTACCTAGAACATATACTATCGGGGTGTCCGACCCACGCAGGAACAACGTATATCTATAGACATAATGCGGCCCTAAGAGTACTTTATTACCACCTTTGTCGCTCTTACGGTGTTGGTCGCGACCCTGCCCTGCCGAACGCTCCAAGGGATATAGAGTCAATTGTCCGAAACGAGAAGTGCCAGATTTTC